>WOXC01005027.1:0-17820 GCA_011680675.1 Gymnobelideus leadbeateri | reverse complement strand
AATGGGTGAAAATTTAAGGATGCCATTTCCAACAAAAGAAGACCAAACAATAGAGATGTAATGGCTGTTTTTAAGACCTCTATCTAAGAGAATCTTTCCCAGAAAAGATGTTATATGTAATGCCTCTTATTGTCGAGATATGGTCAGATATACCTTTCTGCCAAACATGCTCAGAATAGGCTAACTGAAAAAAAGGTGAAAATCTGAATTTCTCAGAAGTCCTTTAAAATACAAGAATTCTAAGCACTGTTGTACACAGTTCCTTCAACCCTCAACATCTTTATTCATACTGCTGAAGGTTTGCTTTTACTGTTTTAGCAAAAGTGCTTTATACCTGCCTACATTGGATTCAATGGGTGAAAACCTAATGATGCCATTTCCAACAAACGAAGACCAAGCAATAGAGATTTAATGGATGTTTTTAAGAAGTCTAGTTAAGACAATCATTCCCAGAAAACAAGTTACTTGTAATGCCTGTTTCTATAGAGTTATGGTCATATATACCTTCTCTACCAAACATGCTCAGAATAGGCATTCTGAAAAAAAGGTGAATACATGAATTTCTCAGAAGTCCTTTGAAATACTAGAATTCTAACCACTGTTGTAGACCAAGTTCCTTCAACTCTCCACATCTTTAGTCAGACTGCTGAAGGTTTGCTTTTACTGTTTTAGCAAAAGTGCTTTATACCTGCCTACATTGGATTCAATGGGTGAAAACCTAATGATGCCATTTCCAACAAACGAAGACCAAGCAATAGAGATGTAATGGATGTTTTTAAGAAGTCTAGTTAAGACAATCTTTCCCAGAAAACAAGTTACTTGTAATGCCTGTTTCTATAGAGTTATGGTCATATATACCTTCTCTACCAAACATGCTCAGAATAGGCATTCTGAAAAAAAGGTGAATACATGAATTTCTCAGAAGTCCTTTGAAATACTAGAATTCTAAGCACTGTTGTACACACAGTTACTTCAACTCTCCACATCTTTAGTCAGACTGCTGAAGGTTTGCTTTTACTGTTTTAGCAAAAGTGCTTTATACCTGCCTACCTTGGTTTCAATGGGTGAAAAACTAAGGCTGCCATTTCCAACAAAAGAAGAGCAAGCAATAGAGATGTAATGGCTGTTTTTAAGACCTCTATCTAAGAGAATCTTTCCCAGAAAAGATGTTATATGTAATGCCTCTTATTGTCGAGATATGGTCAGATATACCTTTCTGCCAAACATGCTCAGAATAGGCTAACTGAAAAAAAGGTGAAAACCTGAATTTCTCAGAAGTCCTTTAAAATACAAGAATTGTAAGCACTGTTGTACACACAGTTCTTTCAACCCTCAACATCTTTATTCATACTGCTGAAGGTTTGCTTTTAATGTTTTAGCAAAAGTGCTTTATACCTGCCTACATTGGTTTCAATAGGTGAAAAACCTTAAGATGCCATTTCCAACAAACGAAGACCAAGCAATAGAGATTTAATGGATGTTTTTAAGAAGTCTAGTTAAGACAATCTTTCCCAGAAAACAAGTTACTTGTAATGCCTGTTTCTATAGAGTTATGGTCATATATAGCTTCTCTACCAAACATGCTCAGAATAGGCATTCTGAAAAAAAGGTGAATACATGAATTTCTCAGAAGTCCTTTGAAATACTAGAATTCTAACCACTGTTGTAGACCAAGTTCCTTCAACTCTCCACATCTTTAGTCAGACTGCTGAAGGTTTGCTTTTACTGTTTTAGCAAAAGTGCTTTATACCTGCCTACATTGGTTTCAGAGGATGAAAACCTAAGGATGCCATTTCCAACAAAAGAATACCAAGCAATAGAGATGTAATGGCTGTTTTTAAGACCTCTACCTAAGAGAATCTTTCCCAGAAAATAACCTAAATGTAATGCCTGTTATTGTGGAGATATGGTCAGATATACCTTTCTACCAAACATGCTCAGATTAGGCTAACTGAAAAAAAGGTGAAAACCTGAATTTCTCAGAAGTCCTTTAAAATACAAGAATTCTAAGCACTATTGTACACGCAGTTCCTTCAACCCTGAACATCTTTAGTCAGAAAGCTGAAGGTTTCCTTTTACTGTTTTAGCAAAAGTGCTTTATACCTGCCTACATTGGTTTCAAAGGGTGAAAACCTTAGGATGCCATTTCTGACAAACGAAGACCAAGCAATAGAGATTTAATGGATGTTTTAAAGAACTCTAGTTAAGAGAATCTTTCCCAGAAAAGAAGTTACATGTAATGCCTGTTTCTATAGAGTTATGGTCATATATACCTTCTCTACCAAACATGCTCAGAATAGGCATTCTGAAAAAAAGGTGAATACATGAATTTCTCAGAAGTCCTTTGAAATACTAGAATTCTAAGCACTGTTCTACACACAGTTCCTTCAACCCTCAACATCTAACGTCAAACTGCTGAAGGTTTGCTTTTCCTGTTTTATCAAAAGTGCTTTATACCTGCCTACATTGGTTTCAATGGGTGAAAACCTAAGGATGCCATTTCCAACAAAAGAAGAGCAAGCAATAGAGATGTAATGGCGGTTATTAAGACCTCTAGCTAAGAGAATCTTTCCCAGAATAGATGTTACATGTAATGACTGTTTCTATAGATTTATAGTCATATATACCTTCTCTACCAAACTTGCTCAGAATAGGCATTCTGAAAAAAAGGTGAATACATGAATTTCTCAGAAGTCCTTTGAAATACTAGAATTCTAAGCACTGTCAGACACAAAGTTCCTTCAACTCTCCACAACTTTAGTCAGACTGCTGAAGGTTTGCTTTTACTGTTTTAGCAAAGGTGCTTTATACCTGCCTACTTTGGTTTCAAAGGGTGAAAACCTAAGGATGCCATTTCCAACAAAAGAATACCAAGCAATAGAGATGTAATGGCTGTTTTTAAGACCTCTATCTAAGAGAATCTTTCCCAGAAAAGATGTTATATGTAATGCCTCTTATTGTCGAGATATGGTCAGATATACCTTTCTGCCAAACATGCTCAGAATAGGCTAACTGAAAAAAAGGTGAAAATCTGAATTTCTCAGAAGTCCTTTAAAATACAAGAATTCTAAGCACTGTTGTACACACAGTTCCTTCAACCCTCAACATCTTTATTCATACTGCTGAAGGTTTGCTTTTAATGTTTTAGCAAAAGTGCTTTATACCTGCCTACATTGGTTTCAATAGGTGAAAAACCTTAGGATGCCATTTCCAACAAACGAAGACCAAACAATAGAGATTTAATGGATGTTTTTAAGAAATCTAGTTAAGACAATCTTTCCCAGAAAACAAGTTACATGTAATGCCTGTTTCTATAGAGTTATGGTCATATATACCTTCTCTACCAAACATGCTCAGAATAGGCATTCTGAAAAAAAGGTGACTACATGAATTTCTCAGAAGTCCTTTGAAATACTAGAATTGTAAGCACTGTTGTACACACAGTTACTTCAACTCTCCACATCTTTAGTCCGACTGCTGAAGGTTTGCTTTTACTGTTTTAGCAAAAGTGCTTTATACCTGCCTACATTGGATTCAATGGGTGAAAACCTAATGATGCCATTTCCAACAAACGAAGACCAAGCAATAGAGATTTAATGGATGTTTTTAAGAACTCTAGCTAAGAGAATCTTTCCCAGAAAAGAAGTTACATGTAATGCCTGTTTCTATAGAGTTATGGTCAGATATACCTTCTCTACCAAACATGCTCAGAATAGGCATTCTGAAAAAAAGGTGAATACATGAATTTCTCAGAAGTCCTTTGAAATACTAGAATTCTAACCACTGTTGTAGACCAAGTTCCTTCAACTCTCCACATCTTTAGTCAGACTGCTGAAGGTTTGCTTTTACTGTTTTATCAAAAGTGCTTTATACCTGCCTACATTGGTTTCAATGGGTGAAAAACTAAGGCTGCCATTTCCAACAAAAGAAGAGCAAGCAATAGAGATGTAATGGCTGTTTTTAAGACCTCTATCTAAGAGAATTTTTCCCAGAAAAAATGTTACATGTAATGCCTGTTATTGTAGAGATATGGTCAGATATACCTTTCTACCAAACATGCTCAGAATACGCTAACTAAAAAAAAAGGTGAAAACCTGAATTTCTCAGAAGTCCTTTAAAATACAAGAATTCTAAGCACTGTTGTACACACAGGTCCATTACCCTCAACATCTTAAGTCAGAATACTACATGTTTGCTTTTAATGTTTTAGCAAAAGTGCTTTATACCTGCCTACATTGTTTTCAATGGGTGAAAACCTGAGGATGCCATTTCCGACAGAAGAAGACCAAACAATAGACATGTAATGGATGTTTTTAAGACCTCTAGCTAAGAGAATCTTTCCCAGAAAAGAAGTTACATGTAATGCCTGTTTCTATAGAGTTATGGTCATATATACCTTCTCTACCAAACATGCTCAGAATAGGCATTCTGAAAAAAAGGTGAATACATGAATTTCTCAGAAGTCCTTTGAAATACTAGAATTCTAAGCACTGTTGTACACACAGTTCCTTCCACCCTCAACATCTTAAGTCAGACTGCTGAAGGTTTCCTTTTACTCTTTTAGCAAAAGTGCCTTATACCTTCCTACATTAGTTTCAAAGGGTGAAAACCTTAGGATGCCATTTCCAACACAACAAGACCAAGCAATAGACATGTAATGGATGTTTTGAAGACCTCTAGCTAAGAGAATCTTTCCCAGAAAAGATGTTACATGTAATACCTGTTTCTATGGAGTTATGGTCAGATATACCTTCTCTACCAAACATGCTCAGAACAGGCATTCTGAAAAAAAGGTGAATACATGAATTTCTCAGAAGCCCTTCGAAATACTAGAATTCTAAGCACTGTTGTACACACAGTTCCTTCAACTCTCCACATCTGGAGTCCGACTGCTGAAGGTTTGCTTTTACTCTTTTAGCAAAAGTGCTTTACCCCTGCCTACATTGGTTTCAATGGGTGAAAACCTATGGATGCCATTTGCAACAAAAGAAGACCAAGCAATAGAGATGTAATGGCTGTTTTTAAGACCCCTAGCTAAGAAAATCTTTCCCAGAAAAGATGTTACATGTAATGCCTGTTATTGTAGAGATATGGTCAGATATACCTTTCTACCATACATGCTCAGAATAGGCTAACTGAAAAAAAAGGTGAAAACCTGAATTTCTCAGAAGTCCTTTAAAATACAAGAATTCTAAGCACTGTTCTACACACAGTTCCATCAACCCTCAACATCTTAAGTCAGACAACTAAAGGTTTGCTTTTACTGTTTTAACAAAAGTGCTTTATACCTGCCTACATTGGTTTCAATGTATGAAAACCAAAGGATGCCATTTTGACAAAAGAAGGCCAAGCAATAGAGATATAATGGTTGTTTTTAAGAACACTAGCTAAGAGATTCTTTTCCAAAAAAGAAGTTACATGTAATGCCTGTTTCTATAGAGTAATGGTCATAAATACCTTCTCTACCAAACATGCTCAGAATAGGCATTCTGATAAAAAGGTGATTACATGAATTTCTCAGAAGTCCTTTGAAATACTAGAATTCTAAGCACTCTTGTACACACAGTTCCTTCAACTATCCACATCTTTAGTCCGACTCCTGAAAGTTTGCTTCACTCTTTTAGCAAAAGTGATTTATACCGGCCTACATTGGTTTCAATTGGTGAAAACCTAAGGATGCCATTTCCAACAAAAGAAGACCGAGCAATAGAGATGTAATGGCTGTTTTTAAGACCTCTAGCTAAGAGAATCTTTCCCAGAAAAGATGTTACATGTAATACCTGTTATTGTAGAGATATGGCCAGAAATACCTTTCTACCAAACATGCTCAGAATAGGCTAACTGGAGAAAAGGTGAAAACCTGAATTTCTCAGAAGTCCTTTAAAATACAAGAATTCTAAGCACTGTTCTACACAGAGTTCCTTCAACCCTCAACATCTAAAGTCAGACTGCTGAAGGTTTTCTTTTACTCTTTTAGCAAAAGTGCTTTATACCTGCCTACTTTGGTTTCAATGGGTGAAAACCTTAGGATGCCATTTTGACAAAAGAAGGCCAAGCAATAGAGATATAATGGTTGTTTGTAAGAACTCTAGCTAAGAGATTCTTTTCCAGAAAAGAAGTTACATGTAATGCCTGTTTCTATAGAGTTATGGTCATATATACCTTCTCTACCAAACATGCTCAGAATAGGCATTCTGAAAAAAAGGTGAATACATGAATTTCTCAGAAGTGCTTCGAAATACTAGAATTCTAATCACTGTTGTACGCACAGTTCCTTCAACTCTCCACATATTTACTCCGACTGCTGAAGGTTTACTTTTACTCTATTAGCAAAAGTGATTTATCCCTGCCTATATTGGTTTCAATGGGGGAAAACCTAAGGATGCCATTTCCAATAAAAGAAGACCAAACAATAGAGATGTAATGGCTGTTTTTAAGACCTCTAGCTAAGAGAATCTTTCCCCGAAAAGATGTTACATGTAATGCCTGTTATTGTAGAGATATCGTCAGATATACCTTTCTCCCAAACATGCTCAGAATAGGCTAACTGAAAAAAAAGGTGAAAACCTGAATTTCTCAGAAGTCCTTTAAAATACAAGAATTCTAAGCACTGTTCTACACACAGTTCCTGCAACCCTCAACATCTAAAGTCAGACTGCTGAAGGTTTGCTTTTACTCTTTTAGCAAAAGTGCTTTATACCTGCCTACTTTGGTTTCAATGGGTGAAAACCTTAGGATGCCATTTTGACAAAAGAAGGCCAAGCAATAGAGATATAATGGTTGTTTGTAAGAACTCTAGCTAAGAGATTCTTTTCCAGAAAAGAAGTTACATGTAATGCCTGTTTCTATAGAGTTATGGTCATATATACCTTCTCTACCAAACATGCTCAGAATAGGCATTCTGAAAAAAAGGTGAATACATGAATTTCTCAGAAGTGCTTCGAAATACTAGAATTCTAATCACTGTTGTACGCACAGTTCCTTCAACTCTCCACATGTTTAGTCAGCCTACTGAAGGTTTGCTTTTACTCTTTTAGCAAAAGGGCTTTATACCTGCCTACATTGCTTTCAATGGGTGAAAACCTAAGCATGCCATTTCCAACAAAAGGAGTCCAAGCAGTATAGATGTAATGGATGTTTTTAAGAATTCTAGATAAGAGAGTCTTTCCCAGAAAAGAAGTTACCAGTAATGCCTGTTTCTATACATTTATGATCAGATATACCTCTCTACCAAACATGCTCAGAATAGGCATTCTGAAAAAAAGGTGAATATATGAATTTCTCAGAAGGCCTTTGAAATACTAGAATTCTTACCACTGTTGTAGAAAAAGTTCCTTCAACTCTCCTCATCTTTAGTCAGACTGCTGAAGGTTTGCTTTTACTGTTTTAGCAAAAGGGCTTTATACCTGCCTACATTGGTTTCAATGGGTGAAAACCTAAGGATGCCATTTACAACAAAAGAAGACCAAGCAATAGAGATGTAATGGATGTTTTTAAGAACTCTAGCTAAGAGAATCTTTCCCAGAAAAGAAGTTACATGTAATGCCTGTTACTATAGAGATATGGTCATATATACCTTTCTACCAAACATGCTCAGAATAGGCATTCTGAAAAAAAGGTGAAAACCTGAATTTCTAAGAAGTCCTTTAAAATACAAGAATTCTAAGCACTGTTGTACACACAGTTCCTTCAATCCTCAACATCTTTATTCATACTGCTGGAGGTTTGCTTTTAATGTTTTACCAAAAGTTCTTTATACCTGCCTACATTGGCTTCAATGGGTGAAAAAGCTTAGGATGCCATTTCCAACAAACGAAGACTGAGCAATAGAGATATAATGGATGATTTTAAGACCTCTAGCTAAGAGAATCTTTCCTAGAAAAAATGTTACATGTAATGCCTGTTTCTATAGATTTATGGTCATATATACCTTCTCTACCAAACTTGCTCAGAATAGGGATTCTGAAAAAAAGGTGAATACATGAATTTCTCAAAAGTCCTTTGAAATACAAGAATTCTAAGCACTGTTGTACACACAGTTCCTTCAACTCTCCACATCTTTAGTCAGACTGCTGAAGGTTTGCTTTTACTGTTTTAGCAAACGTGCTTTATAGCAGCCTACATTGTTTTCAATGGGTGAAAACCTAAGGATGCCATTTCCAACAAAAGAAGACCAAGCAATAGAGATGTAATGGCTTTTTTTAAGATCTCTAGCTAAGAGAATTTTTCCCAGAAAATAAGTTACATGTAATGCCTGTTATTGTCGAGATATGGTCAGATATACCTTTTGAACAAACAGGCTCAGAATAGGCTAACTGAAAAAAAGGTGAAAACCTGAATTTCTCAGAAGTTCTTTATAATATAAGATTTCTAAGCACTGTTGTAGACAAAGTTCCTTCAACTGTCCACATCTTTAGTCAGACTGCAGAAGGTTTGCTTTTACTCTTTTAGCAAAAGTGCTTTATACCTGCCTACATTGGTTTCAATGGGTGACAACCTAAGGATGCCTTTTCCAACAAAAGGAGACCATGCAATAGAGATGTAATGGCTGTTTTTAAGATCTCTACCTAAGAGAATCTTTCCCAGAAAATAAGTTAAATCTAATGCCTGTTATTGTCGAGATATGGTGAGATATACCTTTCTACCAAACATGCTCAGAATAGGCATTCTGAAAAAAAGGTGAAAACCTGAATTTCTAAGAAGTCTTTTAAAATACAAGAATTCTAAGCACTGTTGTACACACAGTTCCTTCAGTCCTCAACATCTTTATTCATACTGCTGGAGGTTTGCTTTTAATGTTTTACCAAAAGTTCTTTATACCTGCCTACATCGGTTTCAATGGGTGAAAAAGCTTAGGATGCCAATTCCAACAAACGAAGACTGAGCAATAGAGATATAATGGATGTTTTTAAGACCTCTAGCTAAGAGAATCTTTCCTAGAAAAAATGTTACATGTAATGCCTGTTTCTATAGATTTATGGTCATATATACCTTCTCTACCAAACTTGCTCAGAATAGGGATTCTGAAAAAAAGGTGAATACGTGATTTTCTCAAAAGTCCTTTGAAATGCAAGAATTCAAAGCACTGTTGTACACAGAGTTCCTTGAACTCTCCACATCTTTAGTCAGACTGCTGAAGGTTTGCTTTTACTGTTTTAGGAAACGTGCTTTATAGCAGCCTACATTGTTTTCAATGGGTGAAAAACTAAGGATGCCATTTCCAACAAAAGAAGACCAAGAAATAGAGATGTAATTGCTGTTCTTAAGACCTATAGCTAAGAGAATCTTTCCCAGAATAGAAGTTACATGAAATGCCTGTTATTGTAGAAATATGGTCAGATATACCTTTTGAACAAACAGGCTCAGAATAGGCTAACTGAAAAAAAGGTGAAAACCTGAATTTCTCAGAAGTCCTTTAAAAAACAAGAATACTAAGCAGTGTTGTACACACAGCTCCATCAACCCTCAACATCTTAAGTCAGACAACTAAAGGCTTGCTTTTACTGTTTTAGCAAAAGTGCTTTATACCTGCCTACATTGGTTTCAATGGGTGAAAAGCTAAGGATGCCATTTCCAACCAAAGAAGACCAAGCAGTACAGAGGTAATGGCTGTTTTTAAGACCTCTAGCTAAGAGAATCTTTCCCAGAAAATAAGTTACCTGTAATGCCTGTTTATATAGTGTTATGGTCAGATATACCTTCTCTACCAAACATGCTCAGAATAGGCATTCTGAAAAAAAGGTGAATACATGAATTTCTCAGAAGTCCTTTGAAATACTAGAATTCTAACCACTGTTGTAGACAAAGTTCCTTCAATCCTCCACATCTTTAGTCAGACTGCTGAAGGTTTGCTTTTACTGTTTTAGGAAAAGTGCTTTATACCTGCCTACTTTGGTTTCAATGGGTGAAAACCTTAGGATGCCATTTCTGACAAAAGAAGGCCAAACAATAGAGATGTAATGGTTGTTTTTAAGAACTCTAGCTAAGAGAATCATTCCCAGAAATGAAGTTACATGTAATGCCTGTTTCTATAGAGTTATGGTCATATATACCTTCTCTACCAAACATGCTCAGAATAGGCATTCTGAAAAAAAGGTGAATACATGAATTTCTCAGATGTCCTTCGAAATACTAGAATTCTAAGCACTGTTGTACGCACAGTTCCTTCCACCCTCAACATCTTAAGTCAGACTGCTGAAGGTTTCCTTTTACTCTTTTAGCAAAAGTCCCTTATACGTTCCTACATTAGTTTCAAAGGCTGAAAACCTTAGGATGCCATTTCCGACAAAACAAGACCAAGCAATAGACATGTAATGGATGTTTTGAAGACCTCTCGCTAAGAGAATCTTTCCCAGAAAAGATGATACATGTAATACCTGTTTCTATGGAGTTATGGTCAGATATACCTTCTCTACCAAACATGCTCAGAACAGGCATTCTGAAAAAAAGGTGAATACATGAATTTCTCAGAAGTCCTTCGAAATACTAGAATTCTAAGCACTGTTGTACACACAGTTCCTTCAACTCTCCACATCTTGAGTCCGACTGCTGAAGGTTTGCTTTTACTCTTTTAGCAAAAGTGCTTTACCCCTGCCTACATAGGTTTCAATGGGTGAAAACCTATGGATGCCATTTGCAACAAAAGAAGACCAAGCAATAGAGATGTAATGGCTGTTTTTAAGACCCCTAGCTAAGAGAATCTTTCCCAGAAAAGATGTTACATGTAATGCCTGTTATTGTAGAGATATGGTCAGATATACCTTTCTACCATACATGCTCAGAATAGGCTAACTGAAAAAAAAGGTGAAAACCTGAATTTCTCAGAAGTCCTTTAAAATACAAGAATTCTAAGCACTGTTGTAGACACGGTTCCATCAACCTTCAACATCTTAAGTCACACTACTACATGTTTGCTTTTAATGTTTTAGCAAAAGTGCTTTATACCTGCCTACATTGTTTTCAGTGGGTGAAAACATAAGGATGCCATTTCCAACAAAAGAAGAGCAAGCAATAGAGATGTACTGGCTCTTTTTATGACCTCTACTTAAGAGAATCTATCCCAGAAAAGAAGTTACATGTAATGCCTGATTTGTTGAGATATGGTCAGTAATACCTTTCTGCGAAACATGCTCAGAATAGGCATTCTGAAAAAAAGGTGAAAACCTGAATTTCTAAGAAGTATTTTAAAATACAAGAATTCTAAGCACTGTGGTACACACAGTTCCTTCAATCCTCAACATCTTTATTCATACTGCTGGAGGTTTGCTTTTAATGTTTTACCAAAAGTTCTTTATACCTGCCTACATCGGTTTCAATGGGTGAAAAAGCTTAGGATGCCATTTCCAACAAACGAAGACTGAGCAATAGAGATATAATGGATGATTTTAAGACCTCTAGCTAAGAGAATCTTTCCTAGAAAAAATGTTACATGTAATGCCTGTTTCTATAGATTTATGGTCATATATACCTTCTCTACCAAACTTGCTCAGAATAGGGATTCTGAAAAAAAGGTGAATACATGAATTTCTCAAAAGTCCTTTGAAATACAAGAATTCTAAGCACTGTTGTACACACAGTTCCTTCAACTCTCCACATCTTTAGTCAGACTGCTGAAGGTTTGCTTTTACTGTTTTAGCAAACGTGCTTTATAGCTGCCTACATTGTTTTCAATGGGTGAAAACTTAAGGATGCCATTTCCAACAAAAGAAGACCAAGAAAGAGAGATGTAATTGCTGTTCTTAAGACATCTAGCTAAGAGAATCTTTCCCAGAATAGAAGTTACATGAAATGCCTGTTATTGTAGAAATATGGTCAGATATACCTTTCTACCAAACATGCTCAGACTAGGCTAACTGAAAAAAAGGTGAAAACCTGAATTTCTCAGAAGTCCTTTAAAAAACAAGAATACTAAGCAGTGTTGTACACACAGCTCCATCAACCCTCAACATCTTAAGTCAGACAACTAAAGGTTTGCTTTTACTGTTTTAGCAAAAGTGCTTTATACCTGCCTACATTGGTTTCATTGGGTGACAACCTAAGGATGCCATTTCCAACAAAAGGAGACCACGCAATAGAGATGTAATGGCTATTTTTAAGATCTCTACCTAAGAGAATCTTTCCCAGAAAATAAGTTAAATCTAATGCCTGTTATTGTCGAGATATGGTGAGATATACCTTTCTACCAAACATGCTCAGAATAGGCATTCTGAAAAAAAGGTGAAAACCTGAATTTCTAAGAAGTCTTTTAAAATACAAGAATTCTAAGCACTGTTGTACACACAGTTCCTTCAGTCCTCAACATCTTTATTCATACTGCTGGAGGTTTGCTTTTAATGTTTTACCAAAAGTTCTTTATACCTGCCTACATCGGTTTCAATGGGTGAAAAAGCTTGGGATGCCATTTCCAACAAACGAAGACTGAGCAATAAGAGATATAATGGATGTTTTTAAGACCTCTAGCTAAGAGAATCTTTCCTAGAAAAAATGTTACATGTAATGCCTGTTTCTATAGATTTATGGTCATATATACCTTCTCTACCATCTTGCTCAGAATAGGGATTCTGAAAAAAAGGTGAATACATGAATTTCTCAAAAGTCCTTTGAAATACAAGAATTCTAAGCACTGTTGTACACACAGTTCCTTCAACTCTCCACATCTTTAATCAGACTGCTGAAGGTTTGCTTTTACTGTTTTAGCAAACGTGCTTTATAGCTGCCTACATTGTTTTCAAAGGGTGAAAACCTAAGGATGCCATTTCCAACAAAAGAAGACCAAGAAATAGAGATGTAATTGCTGTTCTTAAGACCTCTAGCTAAGAGAATCTTTCCTAGAAAAGAAGTTACATGAAATGCCTGTTATTGTAGAAATATGGTCAGATATACCTTTCTACCAAACATGCTCAGAATAGGCTAACTGAAAAAAGGTGAAAACCTGAATTTCTCAGAAGTCCTTTAAAAAACAAGAATACTAAGCAGTGTTGTACACACAGCTCCATCAACCCTCAACATCTTAATTCAGGCAACTAAAGGTTTGCTTTTACTCTTTTAGCAAAAGTGCTTTATACCTGCCTACATTGGTTCAATGGGTGAAAACCTAAGGATGCCATTTCCAACAAAAGAAGAGCAAGCAATAGAGATATAATGGCTGTTTTTAAGACGTCTAGCTAAGAGAATCTTTCCCAGAAAAGAAGTTACATGTAAAGCCTGTTATTTTAGAGATATGGTCAGATATACCTTTCTACCAAACATGCTCAGAATAGGCTAACTGAAAAAAAGGTGAAAACCTGAATTTCTCAGAAGTTCTTTATAATATAAGATTTCTAATCACTGTTGTAGACAAAGTTCAAAACTCTCCACATCTTTAGTCAGACTGCAGAAGGTTTGCTTTTACTGTTTTAGCAAAAGTGCTTTATACCTGCCTACATTCATTTCAATAGGTGAAAATCTAAGGATGGCATTTCCAACGCAAGAAGACCAAGCAGTACAGAGGTCATGGCTGTTTTTAAGACCTCTAGCTAAGAGAATCTTTCCCAGAAAAGAAGTTACATTTAATGCCTGTTATTGTCGAGATATGGTCAAATATACCTTTCTACCAAACATGCTCCGAATAGGCTAACTGAAAAAAAGGTGAAAACCTGAATTTCTCAGAAGTTCTTTATAATATAAGATTTCTAATCACTGTTGTAGACAAAGTTCAAAACTCTCCACATCTTTAGTCAGACTGCAGAAGGTTTGCTTTTACTGTTTTAGCAAAAGTGCTTTATATCTGCCTACATTGGTTTCAATGGGTGAAAACCTAAGCATGCCATTTCCAACAAAAGAAGTCCAAACAATATAGATGTAATGGATGTTTTTAAGAATTCTAGATAAGAGAGTTTTTCCCAGAAAAGAAGTTACCAGTAATGCCTGTTTCTATAGATTTATGGTCAGATATACCTTCTCTACCAAACATGCTCAGAATAGGCATTCTGAAAAAAAGGTGAATACATAAATTTCTCAGAAGTCCTTTGAAATACTAGAATTCTAAGCACTGTTGTACACAAAGTTCCTTCAATTCTCCACATCTCTAGTCAGACTGCTGAAAGTTTGCTTTTATAGTTTTAGCAAAAGGGCTTTATACCTGCCCTATTGGTTTCAATGGGTAACAACCTGAGGATGCCATTTCCAACAAAAGAAGGCCAATAATTATAGATGTAATGGATGTTTTAAGAACTCTAACTAAGAGAATGTTTCCCAGAAAAGAAGTTACATGTAATGCCTGTTATTGTCGAGATATGGTGAGATATACCTTTCGACCAAACATGCTCAGAATAGGCATTGTGAAAAAAAGGTGAATACATGAATTTCTCAGAAGTCCTTTGAAATACTAGAATTCTAAGCACTGTTGTACACAAAGTTCCTTCAACTCTCCACATCTTTAGTCAGCCTCCTGAAGGTTTGCTTTTACTCTTTTAGCAAAAGGGCTCTATACCTGCCTACATTGCTTTCAATGGGTGAAAACTAAGCATGCCATTTCCAACAAAAGGAGTCCAAGCAGTATAGATGTAATGGATGTTTTTAAGAATTCTAGATAAGAGAGTCTTTCCCAGAAAAGAAGTTACCAGTAATGCCTGTTTCTATACATTTATGGTCAGATATACCTTCTCTACCAAACATGCTCAGAATAGGCATTCTGAAAAAAAGGTGAATATATGAATTTCTCAGAAGGCCTTTGAAATACTAGAATTCTTACCACTGTTGTAGAAAAAGTTCCTTCAACTCTCCTCATCTTTAGTCAGACTGCTGAAGGTTTGCTTTCACTGTTTTAGCAAAAGGGCTTTATACCTGCCTACATTGGTTTCAATGGGTGACAACCTAAGGATGCCTTTTCCAAGAAAAGGAGACCATGCAATAGAGATGTAATGGCTGTTTTTAAGATCTCTACCTAAGAGAATCTTTCCCAGAAAATAAGTTACATCTAATGCCTGTTATTGTCGAGATATGGTGAGATATACCTTTCTACCAAACATGCTCAGAATAGGCATTCTGAAAAAAGGGGAAAACCTGAATTTCTAAGAAGTCCTTTAAAATAAAAGAATTCTAAGCACTGTTGTACACAGAGTTCCTTCAGTCCTCAACATCTTTATTCATACTGCTGGAGGTTTGCTTTTAATGTTTTACCAAAAGTTCTTTATACCTGCCTACATTGGTTTCAATGGGTGAAAAAGCTTAGGATGCCATTTCCAACAAACGAAGACTGAGCAATAGAGATATAATGGATGATTTTAAGACCTCTAGCTAAGAGAATCTTTCCTAGAAAAAATGTTACATGTAATGCCTGTTTCTATAGATTTATGGTCATATATACCTTCTCTACCAAACTTGCTCAGAATAGGGATTCTGAAAAAAAGGTGAATACATGAATTTCTCAAACGTCCTTTGAAATACAAGAATTCTAAGCACTGTTGTATACACAGTTCCTTCAACTCTCCACATCTTTAGTCAGACTGCTGAAGGTTTGCTTTTACTGTTTTAGCAAACGTGCTTTATAGCTGCCTACATTGTTTTCAATGGGTGAAAACTTAAGGATGCCATTTCCAACAAAAGAAGACCAAGAAATAGAGATGTAATTGCTGTTCTTAAGACATCTAGCTAAGAGAATCTTTCCCAGAATAGAAGTTACATGAAATGCCTGTTATTGTAGAAATATGGTCAGATATACCTTTCTACCAAACATGCTCAGACTAGGCTAACTGAAAAAAAGGTGAAAACCTGAATTTCTCAGAAGTCCTTTAAAAAACAAGAATACTAAGCAGTGTTGTACACACAGCTCCATCAACCCTCAACATCTTAAGTCAGACAACTAAAGGTTTGCTTTTACTGTTTTAGCAAAAGTGCTTTATACCTGCCTACATTGGTTTCATTGGGTGACAACCTAAGGATGCCATTTCCAACAAAAGGAGACCACGCAATAGAGATGTAATGGCTATTTTTAAGATCTCTACCTAAGAGAATCTTTCCCAGAAAATAAGTTAAATCTAATGCCTGTTATTGTCGAGATATGGTGAGATATACCTTTCTACCAAACATGCTCAGAATAGGCATTCTGAAAAAAAGGTGAAAACCTGAATTTCTAAGAAGTCCTTTAAAATACAAGAATTCTAAGCACTGTTGTACACACAGTTCCTTCAGTCCTCAACATCTTTATTCATACTGCTGGAGGTTTGCTTTTAATGTTTTACCAAAAGTTCTTTATACCTGCCTACATCGGTTTCAATGGGTGAAAACCTAAGGATGCCATTTCCAACAAACGAAGACTGAGCAATAGAGATATAATGGATGTTTTTAAGACCTCTAGCTAAGAGAATCTTTCCTAGAAAAAATGTTACATGTAATGCCTGTTTCTATAGATTTATGGTCATATATACCTTCTCTACCAAACTTGCTCAGAATAGGGATTCTGAAAAAAAGGTGAATACATGAATTTCTCAAAAGTCCTTTGAAATACAAGAATTCTAAGCACTGTTGTACACACAGTTCCTTCAAATCTCCACATCTTTAGTCAGACTGCTGAAGGTTTGCTTTTACTGTTTTAGCAAACGTGCTTTATAGCTGCCTACATTGTTTTCAAAGGGTGAAAACCTAAGGATGCCATTTCCAACAAAAGAAGACCAAGAAATAGAGATGTAATTGCTGTTCTTAAGACCTCTAGCTAAGAGAATCTTTCCTAGAAAAGAAGTTACATGAAATGCCTGTTATTGTAGAAATATGGTCAGATATACCTTTCTACCAAACATGCTCAGAATAGGCATTCTTGAAAATAGGTGAATACATGAATTTCTCAGAACTCCTTTGAAATACTAGAATTCTAACCACTGTTGTAGACAAAGTTCCTTCAACTCTCCACATCTTTAGTCAGACTGCTGAAGGTTTGCTTTTACTGTTTTAGCAAAAGTGCTTTATACCTGCCTACAATGGTTTCAATGGGTGAAAATCTTAGGATGCCTTTTCCGACAAAAGAAGGCCAAGAATTATAGATGTAATGGATGTTTTAAGAACTCTAACTAGGAGAATGTTTCCCAGAAAAGATGTTACATGTAATGCCTGTTATTGTAGAGATATGGTCAGATATACCTTTATACCAATCATGCTCAGAATATGCTAATTAAAAAAAAGGTGAAAACCTGAATTTCTCAGAAGTCCTTTGAAATACTACAATTCTAACCACTGTTGTAGACAAAGTTCCTTCAACTCTCCACATCTTTAGTCAGACTGCAGAAGGTTTGCTTTTACTGTTTTAGCAAAAGGGCTTTCTACCTGCCTACCTTGGTTTCAATGGGTGAAAACCTGAGGATGCCATTTCCAATAAAAGGAGACCACGCAATAGAGATGTAATGGCTGTTTTTAAGATCTCTACCTAAGAGAATCTTTCCCCGAAAATAAGTTACATGTAATGCCTGTTATTGTCGAGATATGGTGAGATATACCTTTCGACCAAACATGCTCAGAATAGGCATTCTGAAAAAAAGGTGAATACATGAATTTCTCAGAAGTACTTTGAAATACTAGAATTCTAACCACTGTTGTAGACAAAGTTCCTTTAACTCTCCACATCTTTAGTCAGACTGCTGAAGGATTGCTTTTACTGTTTTAACAAAAGTGCTTTATACCTGCCTACATTGGTTTCAATGGGTGAAAACCTAAGGATGACATTTCCAACAAAAGAAGACAAAGCAGTACAGAGGTAATGGCTGTTTTTAAGACCTCTAGCTAAGAGAATCTTTCCCAGAAAATAAGTTACATGTAATGCCTGTTATTGTCGAGATATGGTCAGATATACAT
>WOXC01005026.1:0-59190 GCA_011680675.1 Gymnobelideus leadbeateri | reverse complement strand
ATCCTGCACCAAAAACCCCAAATGAAAATATGAGTGGTTTATAGGCCATAGAGGACCTTAAGAAGGATTTTAAAAACCAAATAAGAGAAGTGGAGGAAAAATTGGGAAGAAAAATGAGAAGGATGCAGAAAAAGTATGAAATGAGAGTCAACAGCCTGACTGAGGAAAATAACACCTTAAAAAATAGACTAACTCAAATGGCAAAAGAGGCTCAAAAGGGCAATGAGGAGAAGAATGCCTTAAAAAGCCAAATTTGCCAGATGGAAAAAGAATCTCAAAACTCACTGAGGAGATTCATTACTTTACAGTTAGACTTGAGGAAATGGAAGCTAGTGAATTTATGAGAAATCAAGATGCTATTAAGCAGATCCAAACAAATGAAAGAATAGAAGGCAATGTGAAATATCTCATGGGAAAAACCACTGACCTGGAAAATAGATCCAGGAGAGATAATTTAAAAATTATTGGAGAATCTAAAAGGCATGATCAAACAAAGAACATAGAAATCATTCTTCAAGAAATTCTCAAGGAAAATTGCCCGAATGTTTTAGACCCAGAGGGGGAAATAGAGGTTGAAAGAATCCACAGATCACCTCCTGAAAAAGATCCCTAAAAGAAAACTCCTAGGAATATTATAGCCAGGTTTCAGAATTCATAGATCAAGGAGAAAATACTACAAACCGCCAGGAAGAAACAATTTCAGTATTGTGGAAACAATCAGAATAGCACAGCATCTGGCTGCTTCTACACTGAGGGATCAAAGGGCATGTAATATGAGATTCTGCAGGGCAAAGGACCTGGGATTAAAACCAAGAATCACATACCCAGCAAAACTGAGTATCCTCTTTCAGGGGAAAATATGGTCATTCAGAGGAATAGAGGACTTTCAAGCATTCTTGAGGAAAAAACCAGAATTGAATAGAAAATTTGACATTCAGACACAAGAAGCAAGAGATGCTTGAGAAGGTAATCAGGGAAAAGAAATCAAAAGGAACTTATCAAAGTTGAACTATTTACATTCCTACATGGAAAAACAATAACTGTGATTGATTAAACCTTTCTCATTATGAAAATAAT
This sequence comes from Gymnobelideus leadbeateri, assembly GCA_011680675.1. NCBI lineage: Eukaryota > Metazoa > Chordata > Mammalia > Diprotodontia > Petauridae > Gymnobelideus > Gymnobelideus leadbeateri. The sequence continues at coordinate 58,113 of WOXC01005026.1, read as the reverse complement.
TGAAGAAGGGTATATGGACATATGAATACATATGTGAATGTGTGTATATATGTTTACAGGCATACATGGATAGAGGGCACAGTTTGAATTTGGTAGGAAAGGATGGTACTTAAGGGGTGAAGTTAAGATGTGAGAGAGGAAAGTGGCAAGAGGAGATGGGGAGAGACAGGGTAGGGTAAACTATCTCATGTAGAAGAAGCAAGGGGAAGTGGTTGCAGGGGAGGGGAAGAACAGGAAGGCAAAAAGGCAAAACCATATTCTCATTGAATTTGGCTCAGGGAGAGAATGACACACATACTAAATGGAATATCTCATCCTATAGGACAGTAGGGGGAAGGTGGATTAGAGGGGGGATGATGAAGGGGAGGGCATTTTGGGGGAGGGGAAGTTGGAAGTACCCACTATAGAAGAGGGACAGGATCAAAGTAGGGAATGGACCAGGTAGGGGGTGGGGTGGGTGGGAGGAAATATAAACAGTCTTTTACAATATATCTACTATGGTAATGTTTTGCGTAACTGTACTTGTACAACACATACTGAATTGCTTATCTTCCCAGAGGGAGTGGGTGACAAGGGAGGAAGGGAATGGATCTGAAATTTGAAGTTTTAAAATTAAATATTTCATATATATAAAGTCTTTAACAAAAACAGTTTAATATTGCCAAAAGCAATATTCTAAAGTCTCATGTTCATGTTGATGAAATGTTTTACTACAAAGATATTCAAGCAAACTCAGCAACAGTGGTCAAATTTTGAATAAGTAAGCACAATTCCAAACAATGGCTGAACAAAGTAGCCTTCTGCTATATTTATCTTGCCCAGATCAAATGCATCATGCCCCAGATGAATCCAGAATCATAACCTTATTTGCTATTATAGAATGGCGTGACTCAGTTATCTTCCATTTAACAAAGATTATTGTGCATTTCCAGGGAATCATCTAGCCCTAACCTGTTGGTCCACAGTTAACATTCTGGGTGCGTTCTTAAAGAAGCTGCGGTCCCAGAGTTTGGTTACACCTGGAATTCACAATGATGTCCACAGATATGAATCACTAGGATCTGGCAATGTAATATCCAATGTCCAAATAAAAGTGAAATGCACCACAGTGATGGCAATAACCCACAGTTAAAGGACCCAGTTACATTAAAAAAAAGAGAGAGAAATGAAACTAGGATAGTTATCAAACTTAGTCCCAAACTAATGAGTTTAGGGATTGGAGTTTCATTACCAAATCTCAAACACCAGCTGCTTTCCTAAGAAAAAAACTAAACATGTCAAAAGGATAGAATATAGACTTTCACATGTCCATAGAGTCATGGAACTGGAGAGAGTATCTGGTTTAGCTATCAGCTTGGATATCAGTACATAAATTTTCTTGCATCTTTCTCATTTCTCTCCCCAATTTTTCTTCCACTTCTCTTATTTGGTTTTCAAAATCCTTCTTAAGCTCCTGTATGTCCTGTTACCAGTTCATATTTTTTCTTGGAAGTTTTTGGTGCAAGAGTTCTGACTTTATTGTCTTCCTCCTGTTCCACATTTTGATCCTTTTTGTCCCCAAAAAAGGAAACCAGAGTTGGATCACTGTGCTTTCTTTGCTTCCTTTGCTTTTTCATGTTGTCACCAAGTTGCTGAGGTTTTCATAGCTGTGGAAACTTTTAGTTGTCTGCCCTCTCTGAAGACTCCACAGGCTCTGGCACCTGGTCATCCACCCCAGGACCTCCAACTTAGACAGCAATCCAGATCCAAACAGGTTAAAGCAAGAGTGATTACTCCTCAAAATGATTTCTTGGTTCCCCTACAATTTACAGGCCAGGAGCTCTGAAGCAGCCATGTGGCAGCCACCACCACACCTCAGCTGCTTCTCCCTCTGGGGGGCAGAGGCAGGACTGCATTCACAGAACCCCTGTTCCGAAAGTTCACTTTTTCTTTGGCATTAATGGGTTGATAATTCTTGAAACCTCCACAGTTGCTGGTGATCCACTCTCCTATGAAGTCCCTCCAGCCAGGGCTGGTCAGGTTGCCCTGAAGCTAAAACGTTAGACTCACACAGGACTGGGCTCTGCTCCCAGTGTGCTGCAATGGATCCTTCCTGCCCACCTGCCAGGCTGTCTTAAAGGGGAGGTTTGTTTCTCTCTGTCACTTTGTGGGTTCTGTAGCCCTAAAAGAGTCCTTTTTATAGATCTTTTTTTATTTTTTTTAAACAAATGCTTTATTAACTTCTGTTTTGCATCATTCATTTCTGCCAGATTTTGAGTTACAATCATTTTCCCCCATTATTCCCCTACCCAACCTCCCAGAATAGTAGTCCCACAAGATATCACTTCCTCCAATCTGCTCTCTCCCATACCTTCTCCCATACCCCCATCGACTTTTCCATTAGAGGAAGGTGAGTCTTTGCATCCCAATGCCTGCACATCTTATCTCCTATTACAAGCAATAGAGTATTAATAATAGTATTTATATATATTTGAAACATTTAATGTTATGACCTCGAATTTCAGATCCATTTCCTTCCTCCCTTGTCACCCATTCCCTCTTGGGAGATAAGTAATTCAGTATATGTTGTACATGTCTAGCTATGCAAAACATTATCATAGTAGATGTATTGTACAAGGCTGCTTATAATTCCCTCCCACTCATCCCACCCCCCACCTGGTCCATTCCCTACTTGATCCTGTCCCTCTTCTATAGTGGGTACTTCCAACCTCCCCTCCCCCCAAGGATGCCCTCCCATCAATCATCCCTCCTCTCACCCCCTTCCCCCTATTCTGCTGCAGGTTGAGATATCCCATTTAGTATGTATGTCATTCTCTCCCTGAACCAAATTCAATGAGAATGTGGTTTTGCCTTTTTTGCCTTCCTATTCTCCCCCTCCCTTGCAACCACTTCCCTTGCTTCTTCTACATGAGATAGTTTACCCTACCCTGTCTCTCCCCATCTCCTCTTGCCACTTTCCTATCTCACCTCATAATTTCATCCCTTGAGTATTCTCCCTTCCCAACAAATTCAACCTATGCCCTCTATCCATATATAACTGTAACCATATACACACACATTCACATATGTATTCATATGACCACACCCCCTTCTTCCATTATTTTCATAGTGAGAAAGATATCATCAGTCACAGTTGTTGCTTTTCCATATGGGAATGTAAATAGTTCAGCTTTGATAAGTTCCTTTTGATTTTTTTTCCCTGATTACCTTCTCAGGCAACTCTTCCTTCTTGTGTCTGGATGTCAAATTTTCTATTCAATTCTGATTTTTTCCTCAAGAATGCTTGAAAGTCCTCTATTCCACTGAATGACCATATTTTCCCCTGAAACAAAATCCTCAGTTTTGCTGGGTAGGTGACCCTTGAGTTCATTCCCAGTTCTTTTGCCCTCTGGAATATCATATTCCATGCCCTTCGATCCCTCAGTGTAGAAGCTGCCAGGTCCTGGGCTATTCTGATTGTGTTTCCACAATATTGAAATTGTTTCTTCCTGGCTGCTTGTAGTATTTTCTCCTTGATCTGGGGATTCTGGAACCTGGCTATAATATTCCTGGGAGTTTTCTTTTTGGGATCTTTTTCAGGAGGTGATCTGTGGATTCTTTCAACCTCTATTTTGCCCTCTGGATCTAAAACATCAGGGCAGTTTTCCTTGAGAATTTCTTGAAGGGTGATTTCTAGGTTCTTTCCTTGATCATGGCTTTCAGGTAGTCCAATAATTTTTAAATTGTCTCTCCTGGATCTATTTTCCAGGTCAGTGGTTTTTCCCATGAGATATTTCACATTGCCTTCTAATCTTTCATTTGTTTGGATCTGCTTAACAGCATCTTGATTTCTCATAAAGTCATTAGCTTCCATTTGCTCCAGTCTAACTCTGAAGGAATGAATCTCCTCAGTGAACTTTTGAGATTCTTTTTCCATCTGGCAAATTCGACTTTTTAAGGCATTCTTCTCCTCATTGCCCTTTTGGGCCTCCTTTGCCATTTGAGCTAGTCTATTTTTTAAGGTGTTGTTTTCCTCAGTCAGGCTGTTGACCCTCATTTCATACTTTTCCTGCATCCTTCTCATTTCTCTTTCTAATTTTTCCTCCACTTCTCTTATTTGATTTTTAAAGTCCTTCTTAAGGTCCTCTATGGCCTGCAACCCGCTCATGTTTTCCCCTGGGGCTTTTGGAGCAGGACTTCTGACCTCACAGTCTTTTTCCTGCTCTATGCCCCCAAAATAGGAGTCTAGGGTTGCATTTTTCTGTTTCCTTTGCCTTGGCATGTTGCCACTTAATTTCTTGACTTTTGGGCTTGTTGCCACACTATGGCTTTAAGGCCAGATAGAGGAATTTTCGTCCCGAACGCGTGGGGGGCAACTTCCGTTTCTGGCAAGCTGTAAAACCCACCCACGACTTCCACCCTAGATCACAATCCAGATCCAGGGAGGTTAAAGCAAGATCGATTACCCCCCAAGACTGATCGCTGGATCTCCCCACAATTTGTAGGCTGGGAGTCGGAGCTGCCTCTGAAAACTACAAAATGGCGTGTCTCCTCAGCAGCTTCTAGCCCCCAGAGGAGGGAGCTGACACATTCCTCAAATACAGGTCCCAAAGTCCATAGGACACTAACCTCTTACTTTGTCCTAGGCATGTCTATGTTGATAATTCTGGAGTCGCCACAGCTCCTGGTGTTCTGGGGTTCCTCCAGCTGGCTGCTGGCCCTGCTGCCCTGGGGCTAACACCTCGGCTCACGCGGACCTGGGCTCGGCTCGGCTCTGCTCCCTGCGCTCTGCGCACTGCCAGGTCCCAGACCTCTGCGCTGGTCCTTCCTGCAGGGCTGCTGGGCTGTCCTCATCCGGAGGTTAGCTTCTCTGTGTCGTTCTGTGGGTGCTTGGGCTCCAGAAGTTGTTCAGAGTCCCCTTTTACATAGTTTGGGGGGAATCTGGGGGCAGAGAGGCTTGGATGAGCTGTTTCTACTCCGCCCCTTTTTATAGATCTTTGAGGTGCTTATGGAGGGAATTCACAAAATTTTCGTACTTCTACACCACCATCTTGACTCCTCCCCCAGTACATAAACTTTCAATCTAGAAAATAACAATTCGGTTTTTAAAGTTTCTGAAAAATATTTATGCAATCTTAATATCATATTTTACCTAATCATCGTTATGATCAGTCATTAAGATGAGAAGTTGCAAAGAGTCTTATATACTTGTCAAGAGACATGGGTTAGAATACTATCTCTGAAAATGCTAAAGCATATATGACAAATAAATTGTGTATGACCCTAGCCTGGTCACTTAACCCCTTATTACCTGTGGAAGCTCCCTAGAATTTATCTCCTAAATCACAATCTGGTAAAATATACCTTATGGGAGGGATTTTTCTGTATCAGAAATTCTCTCCCAGTGGTGAAAACACACATAATTTTTGTATTTGTGTATGATCTTTGATTATCACCATTCTCCAAAGAAACAAAGTAGAGGATTCCGTGGAGAAGTATGTGATGAATCCAAGCATATGGGCAAGAAATAACATGTTAAAAGTAAAGTTGCTTGCCCAAGAAATGTTGTAAATGATGTCATCAGATAAATTTGTGAAAGGTGGGGAAAGGATGTACAAGTCAGTTTTGGATAACTGATGGATAGACTTATGACTCCATTGATTATTAAGCAATATAAAAATAATATGAGGCAGGAGCATTGCATGTGGGTTGGATTTAGGTAAGGACAGATTTAGGTAAGGACATAGTCAGGAGATGTTCGGGTTGGGGAAGGAATATTTGGATTTCAATTTGCATCATTGGAGGCGGGGCCAACATCAGTTAAATCAATTAAAATATCAAATCATAAGCATGGACATAACTCTTCACCTCTCCAAACCTCAGCTTACAATTTTATAAAATGAAGATACAGTTATCTATATCTATACAGTTATCTATATCTATATCTATCTATATCCTACCTCATAAAGGGGTTGTAAAGAAAATGTATTGTTAACTATAATGCCAGGCCATATCTAACTGAAATATATATGTGTCAATTCAAGCTGAATCATTCTTGCTTTGTCTTCTCTGGATGTGGATTTGTATTTTCATATTCAAGTTCTTGATATAAGTAAGGGATTGAAAAAGACACACCCTTCAATCTCATTGCCTCTCTTATCTGTCCCCTTTTTATGGCAATCTCATCAAGTGATAGAGGGAATCAAATGCTCTGGGCTCTTCATTGTTCAAAAGGACAGGCAGTCTGCTGTGAAGATTTGGGGAGTCCTTTTCAGGGATCCTCTTCCACCTTTGGTGCCTACCTGGCACTCAACTCTCATTTGTGTTTCTAAGAAGCTGTAGCATGCCCAGTGGCCACATTTTAGTTAACCATCTTGGCAAATGGGCTAAACCAGTTTAAGGATAGCCAACAGACCTCAAACCTATCCATGAGGTAGGGGGATGTCTATTCCAAGCATGTGAAGTCTTTCCTGAGTAGAAAGGGAAGATGAAAACAATCTGTTCCAACAACCATGAGGTAAGCTGAAGTAGGCCCTATGGATTGCTTAGGGCATGGTCAGAAATATAAAAAAGAAAAAAAAAAAGAAAAAGAAACAAACAAACAAAACAAAAAAAACAACCCAAAAAAACCCCAAGTTCATCAAATGCATCTTGGATCATTGCCAGTCATCCTGACTTTTTTTCTTACCACTGACCCTTGATAGCTCTGGAAGAGAGAATGAAGCAGGAGACTGTGCAACTCTGCCTCACTTAAATCCAATTCATACATGAGTCCAGATATTGCCTTGTGGTATTATTGATCCTCTTTGAAAACAGAGAATGAACAATAATATTCCTACGTCAACACTTGAACTTTTTCTTTGTTAAAAAAAAAAAAAAAAACCTCCAGACACATTAGTCAGTGACTATAGTAACCTACTGATTGATAAATCCAAAGACTCCAACTTCTGGGATGAGAATTCACTATCTGACAAAAACTACTGGGAAAATTGGAAAATAGTATGACAGAAACAGGGCACAGACCAATATCTTACACTGTATAATAAAATAAAGTCAAAATGGGTTCATGATTTAGATATAAAGGCTGATACCATAAGTAACATAGGAGAACAAGGAATAGTTTACTTATTAGATTCATGGAGAAGGGAAGAATTTATGACCAAACAAGAGACAGAGATCATTACAAAAGGCAAAATAGAGAATTTTGATTGCATTAAAATGAAAAGTTTTTGTACAAAGCCAATGTAAGCAAGGTTAGGAGGGAAGCAGGAAATTAGGAAAGACTTTTTATAACCAGTATCTGTTATTAAGGCCTTATTTCTAAAATATACAGAGAACTAAGTCAAATTTATAAGATACAAGTCATTCCCCAATTGATAAATGGTAAAAAGATATGAACAGGCAGTTTTCAGAGGAAGAAATTTAAAATCTATAAAATCATATGAAAAAAGCTCTAAATCACCATTGATTAGACAAATACAAATCAAAACAACTTTTCGGTCCCATATCTCACCTGTCAGATTGACTAACATGACAAAACAGGAAAATGACAAATTCTGGAGAAGATGTGAAAAAATTAGAACACTAATGCCATGTTGGTAGAGTTGTGAACTGATTGTAACGGGAATGTAAATTAAAATCTTCCTTGCCCCTAGGCTCTTTGATAGGCCTAAGTGCATCCCTGTGGCAGGGGATACTTTGTGATTGGGCAGTGGGTCAAGAGGGTTGTGACATTCTCTGAGCCTGGAGAAGGCTATATAAACCCTGATGTGAGGATTTACTTTGGGGCTCACTTTGAGAAGTGTTGTGTGTTTTGACCAGCCAAGACTCTGGGTAGCTGCTGAGAGCTCCCTGGCTTTGAAAAAACCAGATGTTGATACTTTGCTCTCTGGTAACTGACTAGGTGTGGATGTAATGGTTGAACAGTGGGAGGCCTATCTGCTTTATCTGTTTGTTTCTCTGCCTTCTTGTAATTTCTGCTTGTATAATATCTCTGTATACTCTGAAGTTCAGGGTGCTGACTTTTTCCCCTGAACTAGGTAAATGATATGTTTTATTGATTAAAGCAAGATTGTTAACTGATTTTGAGTTGCTTTCCTTTAGAAAAGCAGATCTAAAAACCCATGTTGAAAGCCACAGTGGGGATGCAAGAGTGCTTGCTGCTACACTGATCTAACCATTCTGGAGAACAATTTTGAACTATGCCCAAAGAGCTATAAAAATGTGCATACCCTTTGACCCAGAAATACCACTTCTAGAGCTGTATCCTGCCATGGGCTGCTCAGTGTCCAGCATTTAGCAAGATGCAGAGGCGTGTATAAGAAATGACCAGGCCATGTTGGTAGTTCAAGGAATAATGATGAACTCCATTTATTGATTCTTAGGACAAGGTTTTTATAGAGCAAGGAGACAAAGGAAGGGAAGGAAGGGATCTCAAGTATTCTTATCATTATCTTAGTCTGTCATATCCTGGGAAGTATCATGGCAGTAAAGCCTTTTGTTCTCTAGGTGCCAGAAAGTCTTAGGGAAAGTCAGTTACCTCCTTTCATATGCAGTCACATCACAAAGGATGCTCTTGAGAGCTGGCTTCAAGGCCTGAAGCCAAAGCCCCATCATCAAGTACATCTGCATAGGAACTGACCACCTAAGAATTCAAATATTTTGAACAATTAAAGTTTTGGGGCAGAGCCTTAGATCTAGGCCTCAGGTACCTCTTAATGCAGCTGCAGTCAAAAACTGATACAATTGAGAGCAGACTTCAAGGGCAAAGCATAACTTCAAGGGCGAAGCATAATCCTCAAAAGATATAAGTTTAGAGCTGGCCACCCAAAGATACCAGAGTGCAGAATCAGATATAAGTCCTGGCTCAGACCTCTCTGGCTCCCAACAGTATCACAAAGAAACCATACAAGTGGGAGGAGGACCCATATGAACAAAAATATTTATAGCATCTCTTTTTGTTGTGGCAAAGAATTGGAAATCAAGGGGATGCCCTTTGATTGGAGAACGGCTACACAAATTGTGGTATATGAATGTAATGGAATACTATTGTTCTACAAGAAATGAGGAGCAGATGGACTTCATAAGAAACTGGAGAAATTATATAAACCAGTGCTTAGCAAGGGGAGCAGAACCAGGAGAACATTGTACATAATTGGAAACACATCATATCTATGATGACTTACTTTGATAGATTGGGCTGTTCTCAGCAATACAAAGTTATAAGACAACTCCAAAGGACTCATGGTAGAAAAGGGCATCCACCTCCAGAGAAAGAATTATGGAGTCTGAATGCATATTGAAACAAACTACTTGCTCTCTCTCTTTTCCATTTTATCTTCTTTTGTTTCTTCTTTCTCATTGTTCACTCCACTGGTTAAAATTCTTCTTTACAACTTGAATAATGTTTAATGTGAAGGTATATGTAGAGCATATATCAGATGGCATGCTGCCATGTGGGAAGGAGTGGGAAGGAGAGGAAGGGCAAGAAAATTTAGAACTCAAAAACTTGTGGAACTGAATGTTGCAAAATAAAAGTAAATACTTAAAAAAAAGTCCATGTTATTTCAACTTTTCTCAGTACTTATCCCCATTTTTTTCTTTCTTCCTTCTTTTATTTCTTTATTTTTTGCTGTTGCTCTGAGAAAGCCAAAGTAACGGTGGGAGAGGTGAAATCCCTGAGGAAATTATATATTAGGAATCACACTGTGTTCATCAGTAAAATAGTGTCAAATGAAAATGGGTCTTTATTTTCCATTTTGGTTTTTTAAAAAATGAAGCAGAATAAGAAACCAAGAACCACTGTTTTTCATGAAGCTTCTGTTGTGATCTTAACATTCAAAGGAATAAAAAAATAAAATACAATAAAAGGCACATTAAAACATGAACCTACAAAAAAACTCAGTTGATTATCTGAAGTATTGAAGTCAGTCCCACAATTAGCTTTTATAACTGCAGGAAGATTGGATGAGTTTCCTAAAAAGTACTTCCCAAGCATTTTCAAATAAATGGCTCAAAGGGGGACTCAGGAAGTTCCTCTAAAGAAAGAAACTAGTTAAAGTTGCACTTGGCTTTAAACAATTCTTCAATACAGTCCCAGAGAAGAGGAACAAAGGGTTGGTATGCTTCTGAAATTCTCTATTTCTTGAAATGCTCTTTAGAAATATTAAGCTAGATCCAAAATAAATCATCACCAAAATAAACTAATTTTCTTGATTGAACTTACTGAAGCTCAAAGTATGTCACTTATACTATTGCTATTGCTACCTGTTTTTCTATTTCTCAAAGTGCAAATGTTCTCTTCCTCTAAACTATTTTCTGATTTTTTCCCCTTGATTTCTTTATTTGTCTAGTTTTCTATTTTTTATCTGTACAAAATTATTTTGATCACTGGTGCTTTAAATATAATTTGATTAGGGGCAGCTAGGTGGCGCAGTGAATAGAGTCAGAAGGACCTGAGTCAGAAGGACCTGAGTTCGGAGCCGGCCTCCGACACTTAATCCATACAAACAAAAACCTAGCCATGCAACCTTGGGCAAGTTACTTAACCCCAATTGCCCTAAAGGGGCGGCTAGGTGGCACAGTGAGTAAGAGCGCTGGGAATGACTAGCCGTGTAACCTTGAGCAAGTTACTTAACCCCAATTGCTTAAAAAAAAAAGAGAGAGAGAAAAAAAAGTAGGAATGAAGGTAGAATAGAACTTTCAAAAATCAAATTATATATATATATAATATATATAATTTATATAATATATATATATATAAAAAGAGAGAAAAAAAGTAGGAATGAAGGTAGAATAGAACTTTCAAAAATCAAATATTATATATATATATATATATATATATATATTTTTTTTTTTTTTTTAAAGCAATTGGGGTTAAGTAACTTGCTCAAGGTTACACAGCTAGTCATTATTTATGTGTGGGTGCTCATTTTCTGAGGCCAGATCTGATCTCGGGTCATCCCAACTCCGAGGCCGGCGCTCTTACTCACTGCACCGCCTAGCCGCCGCTTTTAGGGCAATTGGGGTTAAGTAACTTGCCCAAGGTTACACGGCTAGGTTTTTGTTTGTGTGGATTAAGTGTCAGAGGCCGGCTCCGAACTCAGGTCCTTCTGACTCCAGGGCTGGTGCTCTATTCACTGCGCCACCTAGCCGCCCCTTCATTCCTACTTTTTGCTCTATTTCCCTTTATATTCTAGATTATTTTATTCCTATGAGTGAATTTTGTGCTTGTTTTGTTAAACTATGTCAAATATCTCCTTAGTTATTTGATTAGTATAATATTAAATTTGTAGATTAATGTTGGTAACCATTTGTTTTTGTTACTGACTCAGCCTAGCCATGAACATTTATATTCATCTAATTACTTATATGGTTCTCTTTTTTCAAATTTTAAGGACTAGTTTTTAATTTTATCTGTACAAATATAATTGCATTTTGGTTGATTTATTCCCAGATATTTTATACATTTTATAGTAAGTTAGAATGGAATTTTCCATTCTATTATTCCTTCTTATATTTCCTTATTGCTATATTGAAATGTGGTGGCTTTTATTAGGATTATTTTGTAACTTGCTACTTTATTGAAACTATTCATAATTTAAATAAATAGAGATAATTAATCTCTCTGTAGCTGTCTGGTAAGTGTGTACTTTCTTCTTCAACTCTGACTGAAACTATCTCAACATGTCTCTTCACCAACATAATCAGATATATCCTTCAGGAGTGCTAGATGTCATAGATATTAAAAGATCATGAAAGCAATTTCCTCCCAAGGAGTGAGTTCTTACATAAATAATGGTTTCTGCCTGAACTTACTTGAAACTTGAAATGCATTTTTTAGTCTTTTACAGGGGATATGAAGAAGGTCATGGCCGAGATTTGTTTGTTCAGTAGAATTCCTCTTGCACTGCTCTTATCAAAATCACTCACACAGAGAGGTGGTCCTATAGTGTAAAGGGAGAATATATGAACATCTCATCATTTGTGATCATATCATGTGACTACAACTGAGCTTGGAGATGAGAGAATTCAAATTTCCTTTCACCTACAATAATAATTCTAGAACTATATCTAATAATAACAGGGAAAGATAAAATATACACATATATGTATGTGTTGTTCATCAGTTCAGTTGTGTCTGCCTTTGTAACCTCATGAAACATAATATAACAGGCTTTTATATCTTCCCCTATTTCTTGAATTCTGTCCAAGTTCACTGTTTCCAAGACATTATCTATCCAACTTACCTTTTGCTGTTCTCTTCTCCTTTTCCCTTCAAGCTTTCCCAACATCACAGTCTTTTCCAAAGAATCCCAACTTCTCATTATGTGACCAAAGAACTCAAGCTTCATCTTCACTGTTTCACCTTCCAGTAAATACTCTGAATTAAGTTCTTTAAGTATTAACTCATTTGACCACCTTGCTGCCCAAGGGACTCTCAAAAGTCTTCTCCAGAGGTGGCTAGGTGGCGCAGTGAGTAAGAGCGCCGGCCTTGGAGTTGGGATGACCCAGGATTGAAACCGGCCTCAGAAAATGAGCACCCCCACATAAATAATGACTAGCCGTGTAACCTTGAGCAAGTTACTTTACCCCGATTGCTTTAAAAAAAACAGTCTTCTCCAGCACCACAATGCCAAAGAATCAATCCTGCAGCACTTAGCTTTCCTTATAGTCCAACTTTCACAACCTTACAGTACTATTGTAAAAACTATAGCTTTGACTACATAGACTTCTGTTGGCAAAGTCTCTACTTTTTAGTATGCTGTCCAAATTTACCATAACTTTTCTTCCAAGGAGCAAGTGTGTTTTAATTTTGTGGCTGTAGTCACCATCTGCAGTGGTCTTTGAGCCCAAGAATATAAAATCCAATACCCTTCCATTTCTCCTCCCTCCATTTGCCAGGAAGTTATATTGCTAAGGAGATATGCACAACTGCTTTAATTATTTTTAGGATCAGATTGCACAATATGATGAACATGCCGACACCAGATTAAGATCATTGTAACATTTTTTCTGCAAAAAAGTACAATATAAAGCAGGATTAAAGTCATATAGAAATGTAAAGATAAAGTCTAGCAGAATAATAGAAATATTTACATACATCACCAAAGTGGGGCAGAACCTACAACTGAGTTCATATGCTCTGGAGTCCCTTTACTTCCGCTCCAGATTCCCAACTGAGAAAATTCCTGGCAAAGCATCCTTTCCATGGGTGAGGCTCCAAAGAGTAGAGGCATTGAGCAGGTTAATTGACTCAATTCCAAAATCATACATGACTTAGCATCAATGCCAGAGCTATATGTGACAATACAGGATATATTATGGCTGCAGATTGGATCCAAGTTCAAAGGAGTAAGGCATCCATGATTGATATGGCAAAACATCTGTGTTCATCAGGACACAGGATTTATTCCATATATTCCTAGAAGGGTGGGCAACCCTTCCAGGAAGAGGAATCAGCCAGGTACCAGTTGACTTTTTTGTCCTGGGAATGTGGCCCCTGTTCCAAGGAGAAAGAACAACATATAGAGTCACATAGGCCTATAAATTTACAGGGAATATCTTTAATATTTCATTAACCCTTCATAAGTGATGGGACCAGTTGACATCTTATTTTTTTTTTAGTTTTTTTGTGTTAAATTTTTACACCCTCCTCCATCAAGAGACTGCTTAATTCTTCACTTCACTTTCTGCCATGAACGTGATATCTTCTATATATCTGAGATTGTTGATATTTCTCCCAATACCCTTAATTCTGGCTTTTAATTCATCCAGCCTGGCATTTCACATGCAATCTGCATACAAGTTAAATAAAGTGATGACATACACCCCTGTCATACCCCTTTTCTAATTTTAAACCAATCAGTTGTTCCATATTTTGTTTTAACTATTGCTTCTTGACCAGCATACAGGTTCCTAAGGAGACAAGTAAGATGATCTGATAATCTCATCACTTTGGGCTTGTCACATTTTATTGTAATAGATGCAATCAAATGCTTTAATGTAGTCAATGAAGCAGAAGTAGATGTTTTTTTTCTGGATGAATGTATATGTATTTATGCATATATTACTCCTATATTTATTATCATTATTATTATATCATATTATTTATTTTTATAAATTATTATTTATTATTTATAGTATATGCACATCGCATGCAATGATAACTTGATTTTACACAGAAACTTTTTATCATCTTTGAACAAAGATATTTCTATTCCTAAAATTGCTTCTTGACTTATAATACTATTCCCTTTCTCCTACTGCTAAATCTATTTTTAACGGATTTTGTTGCTGTTTCCCCATCATGAATTCCACCTTACAAAGTCTCTGTGATAGCTATGAGAGTATATTTATCACCTATAAAAAATTGACCTCCATTTTCAGGTCCTTTTTGCTATAGTATTGAACTCTAGAAATTTTCTCCAGTCCATATGAAGTCTCAAACACCACACACACACACACACACACACACACACACACACACACACACACACACACACACACACACGAGGATTATGAACCTGAGGTAGAATATTTACAGTGGTTTCCATAGGACACAGAAGCAAGAGTCAAACAAGATATCAGCTATATGATTCAACAGTGAAAAATGTCAAAACTTAAGATGCTCAGTTAGCACCCCTCCCCCATAAACTTTCATAATCTCACAGGATGCCCAAAGCAACCTATCCTCCTGTGATTTTGGAAACACTTAGGTATTTCTTATTAGAAAACTCAGCCTACCCTTTCCCCATTCTCTTATTGCAACAAGCAATAGAAATCAACTCTATCTAGCCATGTTGACAGATAGTATGGAGGAGGGAGAATGTTTACCTTCTGGCTCAGTGAAGCAAGAATTTTGTAAATCCCAATGCCATAGAGGCTCTTTTGGGAATATTTACATGACTCTCACCCAACACTGAAAAAAATACCAGAGTGATTTGGACCAGCCAGAGAAGTAAAATATATATATATATATATATATATATATTCACTATATATATATATTCACTATATATATATATATTCACTATATATATATTCACTATATATATATATATTCACTATATATATATATATATTCACTATATATATATATAGTGAACTGAGACAGTGCACAATCATCAATGGGTGTACTAGACTTGACAGAAATGGGAATACAATCAAGTTAGGCTCAGTCTTGTCTCCCCAGAAACTACTTGTAGGGGCGGCTAGGTGGCATAGTGAGTAGAGCGCCAGCCCTGGAGTCAAAAGGACCTGAGTTCAGATCTGGCCTCCGACACTTAACACACACAAACAAAAACCTAGTGGTGTGACCTTGGGCAAGTTACTTAACCCCAATTGCCCTCCAAAAAGCAAAAGAAAGAAAGAAACTACTTGTAACAGAACTAGTCAGTGAAAAATAAAGTAAGTTTAAAATATTCCAATTTGGAAAATAATATAATAATAACAAATAAAGAAAAATCTAAATCTTACCCTCATAATATTAAATATGAATGATTTTTTAAAATGTGATAAAACAAGAGGATCATTGGATAAGGAATAATAGCCATTGTTTTTCCTTATTAGAAACATTTTTAAAAGCTAAGGTTTTCAATAAGAATGAGAGGAAGCACCAAAATTTACTGTGAGTTAAAAAAAAGGCAAGGGTTGAAATCATACTATCAGAAAACAAGAAAAAATAATAAAACCAAAGATAAAGAAATTACATTATGTTTAAATAAATCACAGACAACTAATTAGTATTAACATTATCCTTATAGGTTACAAATACAGCAACTAAATTCATAAGGGAAAAACTGAATTTCAAGAACAGAGATAGTAACATCATAATTTCAACATATATAATTTTTCTCTATCAGAGTTGATACATCTAACAGAAAGTTCTACAAGAGTGAAATTATGAAACTAAATAAATTTTTGAAGAAATTAGAAATGAAAAGCTTGCTAAACTTTCTGAATGGAATCTTAAGGAAATTTGTATATTACCCAGGACCATATTATACTTTAAGGGAAATTGAACATGAGTTGATACACACTGAAACTACAAATAAATATAAAAAGGAAGTAATAATAAAAACAAAATTTGTAGTCCATTTAACAAAAAAATACTGATCACTTTAGGGAACAGAAAGTCAGAGAACTAAATGGAGACTTAAAAATAAAATCCTAATAATGAATGACACAAATAACATATCATAGAGACAACATACCAAAATTTCTGGGATGCAGTTAAAGTGAACTTCAGAGGAAATAAAAGTCATATAATTTACATTATGTGTACATATGTATTATAAAATGAAAAGATTAATAAAAAATTTGCACAGTTGAAAATGAGAAATTTGACAAAAATAAACCAAAAAGGAACAGAAAAATTAAAAATTAGAGGAGCAATAAGCTGATCAATAAAAGAAAAACCTGGCAAAGCTAAAAGGTACTTCTTTGAAAATGCTAAAAAAAAATATTGACAGACGATTAAAAAAATCAAATCAACAAATAAAAAACTAACAAGATGAAATAATAAAACAAGAAGCAAAAGACAAAAATTGCTGAGCACAATTGTATTATAATAAAGCAGAGTTTAAAAAAAAAAAGTATTATCTTGGGGAAGCTCAGTGGCACAGTGAATAGAGCAATGGCCCTGGAGTCAGGAGGACCTGGGTGTAAACCTGATCTCAGACATCTGACACATTTATTAGCTCTGTGAAATGGAGCAAGTCACTTAACCTCAACTGCCTTGCCTTACCCCCTCCAAAAAAAAAGAAAAACCCCACAAATTTTAAGTTAAAATATTAACTTAAAAATAAAAATATATAAATAATATTATATAAAGATGTTAAACAATATAATCTCAGGAGTTAAAATACAGCAATCTATAAAATAACAACCAAGTTAAAAAACAGTTTTAAATGATTTACAAGAGAATTCTGTCATTTTAAAATGCAATCAATTAATACTACACAAATTATTTTCCAGAACTGAGGAAACACTCTTTCAAACTCCTTTAATAAGAAATGCATAGATCTAATTTCTGACACAGGGAAAGACAACACAAAAGAGAACTTTGGACTGATACAACTTACAAATATAAATTCATATGTGTAAAGAAAATCTTGTTAATCAGGCTACAGTGTTTTTTAAAATGAAATCATTTACTATGACCAAGTTGAGTAGATGCCAGATATAAAAGGATAGTTCATTATAGGAAAACAATTGACAACATTAATCTTAAAAGCAGAAATATCCAAAAGGACATCATTAACTCAATAGATTCTTGAAAAGCTTTTAACAAATGCAACAATTACTTATGCTAAAAATCTTACAAAGCATATGCTTAGAGGATCAATTTTTATATAATTACAAGTACCTTTCTAAATACAAAAAGAAACATCATGTCCAATGGGATTGCTCCAGAAATATTATAATAAATAGAACAGGAATGCATTCTTTTCTCTTTCGATATAATTCTAGAAATGTTAGCAATAATAGGATAAATAAATAAAATGCATAATTATAAGCAATAAAAGAGTCAAATTATACCTGTTTACTGATAACATGGTTGTTTATTGAAAAAATCCAAGGAAATCAGCACATAAACTGGTTGAGAAAATTAATGTCTTTAATGGTGTTGCAGTTAATAAATAAAGCCACAATTAATATCTTTAATAAAGTTTACAAAATAAATCCACAAAATAATACTATCAACAAAAAAGATCCCAAAAGTTAAATAATAAAGGAAAATTATATACAAAATAACTACAAAATGCATAAAATAGTTGGAATTTCAGCTGCAGAAGCATAGTCCATTCTTGTATAGATTCAATTACAGAAGTCTTTTTAAAGGAAATTAGAAAAAAACTTAAATATCTGGAGGGAAATTCAATGATCATAGCTGAGTAATACCAATAAGGTAAAAATAGCAATAACACCAAAGTTAATCTACAATTTTCATGACATATCAATCAAGCTACAAAAGGAATACTATACAAAACTAAATAACAAAATTCCATTATTGGAATAATAGATCTAGATTATCAAAAGAAATGGCAAAAATGTAGAAATAAAAGAGCATAGAACGTCCAGACTTCATACTGTATTTTATAAAGCAACAATCACCAAGACATTTTGAAATTCACTTAAAAAATAAGTTAATCAGTGAAACAGACTTGTCAGGGTAGAATAAAAGATGGGACTAACAATTCCGATGTTCTATGCAACTTTACACATAAATGACTTATAAAATAATTTTCTATTTGATAAGTACTTGACAGCAGGAAGACATAAAGTAGATGTAGACCAACATTTGCCACATATTTCACAACAAATTCAAAATGCATACACCAATTAAATATACAATAACATGCTATGAAAAAAATTAAAAAGAAGCAGATCATACAGCTTTTATAATTGTGAGTAGGAAATGAATTCTTTACCAAAAATGTGATAGAAGCGATGATAATTGAAAAAAATCTAGTTTTTTTATTGCATGGAATTGAAATGCTTTTTCATATTGAAAATTAATGAATTTAGGATAGGAAGCAAAGTGGTCCAAGTGGGAAAGTAGGGAAAAGTCTGTATCAATTTTTTCAGATAAAGGTTTTTTTCAGATAAAGGCTATTTCTTAACAGATACAAAGTAAAAATATATGAACCACTAAGAAGTCTGTCTAAAGAAAAAAAACACCTACCTCTGTTTCTCACATTCTCTCTTTTCACATGTTCATTCATTTTATCTCTACTACTGCCATATCTATCCAACTCTGCTTTCCTCTTGCACTAAAGCCTCAATTCTATTGATAACAAACTTCTCTTCATCTTGGAATTTTTCCTCTTGCTCCTTCCATCCCATACCCACAGAGAACTTGTTAACTAAAAGACACTTTTCTTGGTGTAGCAGCAAGCACCCCAATATCCCCAGGGTGACTGCTAACACAGGTTCTTAGATCTGCTTTTCAAAAGGAAAGCAACTCAAAATGGGTTAACAAGCTTACTTTAATCAAACAAACATATATTACTTAGTTCAGAGGAAAAAGGTCAGCACCCCAAACTTCAGAGCATACAGACAGATCAAACAGACAGGCTTCCAAACTGTCCAACCATTATCAGTACCAAAATCACAGTTACCAGAGAGGGAAGCATCAACATCTGGGTTTTCAAAGCTGGGGGCCTCTCAACAACGGCTTCCCAGAGTCTCATCTGGTCAAATCACACAACACTTCTCAAAGTGAGCCCCAAAGCAAAGCCTTTCATCAGGGTTTATATAGTCTTCTCCTGGCTCAGAGAATGTAACCACCCTCTTGACCCACTGTCCAATCACACACCATCAAGGTGTGGTCATTCCTGAAAACCAAGCCTCTTACCACAGGATCCATGTGACCACATTCAGCCTATTAGGAGGCAAAGCATATTTTCAAATCAAGGAAGGTTTTCAGCATCTCTTAAAGCCAATCAAAGGGCCTAGGGGCAGGGAAGATCTTTAAATCTGCATTTCCATTACATTTGGTCATCTTTGCTGATCCTGGATATATCTTGTCTCTCCAATACACTAGAACAGGAAGAAGAGTGGGCATATTCCATGTATCCCATTTTTACTTGGAAGTCCTTTTTACACTCATTCTTCAATAATCTGTCCTCCTTTGAAGTCTGCTCTGTCCAGATCTATCATCTAACCAGATTCTGTTGGCTGTTAATAAGCAGACTCCCAGGTATTTCCTCTCCTTTCTCAAGGTCAATACATGGCTTACAGTTTTTATCTTCAATTGTACCCTTGTTCTTATGCTTGAGGGCTTCAATTTATGTAAAGTTTCATCTTCAAACACTCTGTCCTCTCAGTTTATCAGCCTCTACAACTTTAATGATATTGCCAACATTTAGGTCACTAATGATATTTTATTGGGAAACCATGTGTAATGACTTCCATGAAGTAAATGTCAATGACATTTTGTCAGTCCTCACCCTTCTTCACTTTTCAATAAGACCCACTAAACATAGCTCAGCAGCAGCTCTCTATTAAGGAAAAGGTATGCCCCCATTTGTGAAAGAGAATGATCAATATTTTCTTCCCAAGAAGAATGTCTACTCTAGCTGAATATGTTAAATTTTTGTACTTATCTCACTGTAAAATTAAATACACATACATACATATGTGTATTTGTGTGCAAATTTCCCAAAATACAAGCAATTGGTTATTTCTGTTTTGACTGTTCTCTGTCTCACCATATAGGCAGCTAGGTGGCATGGTGGAAAAGTAAGGGAGTAAATAATACCTGTGTTCAAATCCTGCTTGTACTCTTACTAGCTGTGTACCCTGGTTAAGCTGCTTAACCTTTCTGAGCTCATTTTCCTCATCTGGAACATGGGGATAATAATGGCATCTACCTCAGATGGTTGCTATTAGAATCAAATGAGATAACATATGTAAAGCATTTTGTAAATTTTAAAATTTACATGCAAATACTAGCAATTATTATTATTATTATTATTATTATTATTATTATTATATTTTTATTATTTTTCTAGTCCTACTTATTCTTCTTTACTCATCTTTGGCCCTGACTCTACATGCTTACACACATTTTTTTTTCAACTCTTAATTTGGTCACTTCAATTAAATCATCTTTATCATTGGAAAGATTATATTAATGGATCAACTTATTGTTTCATTCATCATCTCACTGACTTCCTTGACCAAATTATTTTCCCCTGGTATTGTAGGCCAGCCAGGAAAATGACATATCTGAAGTTTTAGTTTTAGAATTCAAATAAAAATAATTATTCTTAGACCATATAACAGTTCACAAAAGGACACTTTTTTTAGCCATAACATGAAATGGTTATTAAGCAAGGGGACAATATTCATTCAGTTGGATGAAGCTTTCCTACTTCTCCATTTACTCTGTTGATATTCTAGTCATAAACCTGGGTCAAGCCTAAGGAAGGAGATAATGACCCATGCTTAGCTGACTTTTTACTTAGGTCACCAGGACCAGGAAGCTGCTTTCCAACTCTGAGTCTTAGTCCATGGAACCAATTCAGTCTCCAGAAGAGTTTTACTATAGCTTTTTGGTGGACATGTTAGTATATATTATTCCTACCCTAACTGACCATTGTCTTTCCTTATAAGAATGGAAGCTGCTTAGGAGCATGGGGTACCCTTTTGTATTTATATTCCCAGTATTTAGCCCAGTATATATGATTAATACAGCTTCCCCATTCATTCATTAATTAATTTGTCCAAAGATTTATGAAAACATCATATGCAAGGCACTATAGAAGGCACTAGGATTACAAAATCAAAACAATAAGGGAGCAGAGTCAAGATGGCAAAGTAGAAACACAACTTCCTCAGGGCTCCCACTTCCACCTCCTACAATTCATGTAAGAAATGACTCTAGACAAACTTTGGAAGTACAGAACCCACAAAAAGACAAAGAAAAGCTAACCTCCTGCTGAGGACAGTATGGTAGGTCGGCAGGAAGGGGCCAGCACAGCATTCTGGGAGAAAAGCCCAGCTCCACATGAGCTGAGGTTTTAGCCTCAGGGTGGCCACAACCAGCCACTGGCTAGAGGGACTTCAGATCATCAGCAGCTGTGGCAATTTCCAGAATAATCAACATATAGAGGCTAAGGACAAAGTGAGGAGTCAGTGCAGTATGGATTTTGGGACCTGGGAGTTTGGGAGTGTGGTCTGGCCTTTGCCCCCAGGGTGAGAAGCATCTAATGTACGACAGCTGTCCAGCTACTGCCACATGGCTGCTTCAGAGCTCCGGGCCTGCAGATTGTAGAGGAACTAAGCCACAAGTCTGAGGGGTAATTGCTCTTGCTTTAAACTGCTTGGATCTAGATCACTGTCTGAGGTGTAGGTCCTGGGGTATGTGACCAGTGTGCTAGAGTGTGTGGAGGCTTCAGAGAGGGCAGCCAACTAATAGTTCCAGCAGCTGAGAAAACCCCAGTGATTGGGAGAAAGTTCCCTCCTCTGGTAACAGAGTTCCACTGTGGCAAAAAGCTCAAAAGATAAGTAATTGAGTAGCAACATTAGCAAGCAAGGGAAGCAAGGCAAACACAGCAGTTCAAATTGGGATTCGTTTTTTGGGGCATGGATAGGGGCATGGAACAGAAGGAACACTATGGAGTCAGAACTCATGCATGAAAAGCTTGCAAGAAAAATATGGCCTAGTTGCAGGACATAGAGGAGCTTAAGAAAGATTTTGAAAACCGAATAAGAGTAGTGGAAGAAAAATGAGAATGATGCAAGAAAATTATGACATGAGAGACAACAAACTGACTGAAGAAAATAACACCTTAAAAAAATAAACTAACTCAAATGTCAAAAGAGGCTCAAAAAGCCAATGAGGTGAAGAATGCCTTAACAAGTCGAATTTGGCATATGGAAAAAGAATCTCAAAAGCTGACTGAGGAGATTCATTCCTTCAGAATTAGACTGGAGCAAATGGAAGCTAGTGACTTTTTGAGAAATCAAGATGCTGTTAAATGGATCCAACAAATGACAGAATAGAAGGCAATGTGCAATATCTCATGGAAAAAACCACTGACCTGGAAAATAGATCCAGGAGAGATAATTTTAAAATTATTGGACTACCTGAAAGCCATGATCAAAGAATGAACATAGAAATCATCCTTCAAGAAATTCTCAAGAAAATTGCCCTGATGTTTTAGACCCAGAGGGCAAAATAGAGGTTGAAAGAATCCACAGATCACCTCCTGAAAAAGATCCCCAAAAGAAAACTCCTAGGAATATTATAGCCAGGTTGCAGAGTTCTCAGACCAAGGAGAAAATATTACAAGCAGCCAGGAAGAAACAATTTGAATCCTGAGGAAAAACAATCCTGATAACACAGGATTTGGCAGCTTCTACACTGAGGGATCAAAGGACTTGGAATATGATATTTTGGAGGTCAAAGAAGCTGGGATTAAAACCAAGAATTACCTACCCGGCAAAACTGAGTACAATGTTTCAGGGGGAAATATGGTCATTCAGTGGGATAGAGGACTCGAGCATTATTGATGAAAAAACCAGAGTTGAATAGAAAATTTGATATTCAGATACAAGAAGCATGAAAAGCATGAAAAGGTAAAAAGGGAAAATGAAGTATAAGGAAGTTATCAAAGTTGAACTATTTACATTCCTACATGGAAAAACAATAATTGTAACTTATGAAACCTTTCTCAGTATGAGAATAGCTGAAGGGAATAGAAATTTGTGTATATGTATATATGTATGTATACATACATATATATGTCTATATAGGAGGGTATACATGTGTATGAATACATATGTGAGTGTGTGTTTATATGTGTAAGATACATAGGCAGGGCCCAGA
The DNA here is from genome assembly GCA_011680675.1 of Gymnobelideus leadbeateri. Classification (NCBI taxonomy): domain Eukaryota; kingdom Metazoa; phylum Chordata; class Mammalia; order Diprotodontia; family Petauridae; genus Gymnobelideus; species Gymnobelideus leadbeateri. The sequence goes on along the minus strand of WOXC01005026.1, from coordinate 34,793 downwards.
ACCAATTGAATATGAAGGGATGATACTTAAAAAGTGAAATTAAGAGATGAGGGAAGAATATAATGAGAGGAGATGAGGAGAGATAGAATGGGGTAAATTATCTCATATAGAAGAGGCAAGGGAAAACTGTTACAATGGAGGGGAAGAACAGGAAGGTCAAAGGGAATGAGTTAAACATATTCTCATTGAATTTGGCTTAGGGAGGGAATGACATACACACTAGGGTATCTCACCCTACAGGAGAGTAGTGGGGAATGGGATGAGACGGGGAATGATGAAGGGGAGGGCAGGTTGGGGGGAAGGAAGTTGGAAGCACCCATTTTTGAAAAGGGATAGGAGCAAAGTGGAGAATAGAACTAGTCGTGGGTGGGATAGGATGGGAGGAACTATAGTCAGTCTTTCACAATATATCACCATATTCAACCAATTCATTATGATACTTAAATGATCTAATAATTGCAATTGCTTGTATCTATCTTTTAAAAGAAAGAGAAAGAAGAGACAAAAGGGAGAAACAGAATCAATGAGAGGAAATCCCAGAGACTAGCTAAAGGTTTTGAAGTTGTGGGGTTTTTTTTTAATGAAAATTATGCAAAACATTTTTTGCAAACTTACCTTTTTACTAAATTTTGGACAGCTACCTAAGAATTTGAATAAACATTTTATTATACAAATAGTTGAACACTTACACATTTGCCATGTTGTAGCTTTAAAATTTCTTTTAGAAAACTTGTTCACATGAGTAATGGCACTATTTAAATTCAATCTTCCTCAGGCATTACTGTTTGAGTGTTACACATCCCCAATTATAATTCAAGAATGATTAGACTTCCTCATTAAAACTCCTAAAAAAAACCAACAATCATTGTCTTGAAATACAGTATTGAAGTGGAATTTGAGATTTCCACATGAAAGCACATGTTAAACCAACTTTAATCACAAACATGTGGCTAATGTTTTGACAATGGATTCTAAACTCATTAATAACAATAGACCATTTCAAAGCATTATTAGTGTCAAGCAAGGATTTCCAATTTTTTCTTTTTAAACTATCACTAAAGGGGTGGCTAGGTGTCACAGTGAATAGCGCACCAGCCCTGGAGTCAGGAGGACCTGAGCTCAAATCTGGCCTCAGAAACTTAACACTTAAGTGACCTTGGGCAAGTCACTTAACTCCAATTGCCCTCCAAAAAACAAACAAAAAAAGAAAATTAAAAAGAAATAAACTATCACTAGACATTCAGAAATATTGACACTAGAAAGCTGAAGCATCTCAGAGACTTTCAGATACCGAAAGTACAGTGAACTTTCTTAAAAGGAATAGACAACAACAACAACAACAAAAAATACCAAACTTTCAAAAACAGGAAATACTCCCTTAATCTTAAGTATTTTTCTTTAAGATTATATCATTTCTAAATTTATTCTTCAGTACATTGAATCTTATTTCTTTGTATGTAGCAGCTATATTTAATTGCACAAATTATAGAATCAAAAAATCAAAGAATCTCACAATAAGATGGGACCACAGGGGCATCTATTCCAGCTCATTCTTCAGTATTTCAATGGATACATCATCTTACTGACATGAGTATTCCGAACTTCCATTGATGAAATATTGAAGAAGTGGTCTTACAGCTTTGAATATACTGCTCCCTATGCATAAACAATTTTATTTTCTCACCTGTCTGTTTAGTCAGTCAGTAAACTTTTATTAAGCAGGTTCTATGTGCCATTGTTCTAAAAAATGAAGATAAAAAAGAGAAAAAGAAAAAAGAAGCCAGTCCCTGACCTCAAGGAGCATAGTGGAAGAAGACAATACCAAAAAAGGGGCTGAAATTGGAGGATATGCCAGGAAAAGTACCTGACCTGGAGGTATGGTAGAAAAGTCAGAGAAGTCCTAATGTAGTGCAGTCAGGAAATAAATGATATATGTTTAGGAATCCCTGATACCTTTCAGGGTTATGTCCTTCAAGAAGCTTTTTCTGATTCCCACAGGGGTTTGCAAATCCCACACGCAATTAATTTGTTTCTATTTCTCTGTGAACATGTTGTTTTCCCTTTGAAGAACATGCTTATCGGGGGTCTTTTTGTAAGTCCCCAAAAACTACCTTATTGCCTATTAACAGCAACCATTTAATCAATACTAATCGGGTTGAATTGAATTGATTTGAGTTGAGTGGAACAGTCTTTTAGTGAGGGAAAATCAACCACTTTTGAAAGCAGCCATATTGTATTTTTTGGGGGTTTGAAATCTGCTTTGAAATACAAAGAAATCTGCTTAACTCACTATAGTTCAATTTTATAAATTAAGTAGCTTCAGATAATGCAGCTTTGGCAAATCTTTTCACCAGTTAGTTTCTCATCATATTAAGTTCTAAGGCCATATATTTAAAGAAGGAAATCATAGCTCCTAAAGAAAAGCAGTAAAATACAGTGGAAAGATGACTGCCATAAGAGTCAGAGGAATTGGATTCAAATCCCACTTTTGATACTGTGTGGTTCTGAGTAAGACATGTGAACTTGTAAGACCTCAGTTTCCTCATCTGTTAAATGAAGGAATTGGAGTATAGCCTCTGAAGACTAGATTTTTGATCCTAAAGTGGCAAATAATTAATATTTATGGCATAAATAAGATATTTTAAAAGAAAAGTAACAGTTTCTGAAATATAATCAGAACTATCCCTAAGGATCTTTGGCATCTTAGACAAATAGTGATGCTCTTTCAGGCCCAAATCAATGAGGTGATTTTTCAAGTTTATATAGCAGCAATGCACTATATGTTGATTTTAGCATCCCATAATCCAAATTTGACTGTGTCATTCATAAGAAGGAATATATTTATATAGAATGCCCATATTTAATTTAGTGGATTCATAAAGATTGTCCTTTCTTTCTTTCTTTTTTTTTTTTTTTTTTTTGCTTTTTGGAGGGAGGAAGGTAGGGCAATTGGGTTTGTGACTTGCCCAAGGTAACACAGCTAATTTTTTGTGTTAAGTGTTTGAGGCAGGATTTGAACTCAGGTCCTCCTGACTCCAGGGTTGGTGCTCTATTCACTACACAACCTAGCCACCCCAGATAGTCTTTATTTCTATATTAACTCTGAGACTTATTTTTCAATAGGTCTCCTAATAGCTTACATAAAACTGGGTTCATAATAACACCATTCAGTTACCTTCATTATACTTTCATGTTGGCAGTTTAAGTTACTCAAAAATTCCAAGGGAAAGGAAGTGGATTTTTAAATAATATTTTTCTCCAATTACATGTAAAAAGCAATTTTTAATTTTTTTGGAGTTATACATTCTATCCTTTCTTTCCTTCTTCTCCACCCCCTCCCTCAGATGGTAAGTAATTTAATATAGGTTATGCATGTGTAATCATGTAAACCATTTCAATATTATCATTTTGTGGAAGTAAATTTGAAAAAAGAAAGGAAGAAAGGAAGGAAGGAAGGAAGGAAGGAAGGAAGGAAGGAAGGAAGGAAGGAAGGAAGGAAGGAAGGAAGGAAGGAAAATAGTATGCATCAGTCTGTATTCATATACCATCAGCTCTTTCTCTGGAGGTAGATAGTATGCTTCATCACGAGTCTTTTGGGATTGTCTTAGATCATTGAATTGTTGAGAACAGCTAAGTCATTGATAGTTGTTCATTGTACAATATCATTGTTACTATGTACAATGTTTCTTGGTTCTGCTCACTTCACTATTTCAGTTCATGTAAGCCTTGGCAGGTTTTTCTGAAGTCATCTTGCTCATCATTTCTCATAGCACAGTAATATTCCATTAGAAACATAATTTGCTCAGCCATGCCCCAATTGATGGGTCCCCCCTTCATATGGAAGTAGAATTTATTTTAAAGAAATAACCCTTAAGGTATTCAAGACAATATTGTTTTGTTGTCATAGTTCAAAATCAAGACATTTCAAAAACGTTTATTAGTCACTTACTACATGCCAGTTTCTGTGTTCACCTCTGGATCTTATTTGTACTACAAAGGTGTTTTTCATTATTTCAATAGAAAAGAAGAAATTTTACTTTACTGAGTAGAAGATAAAAGAGATGATCTTTCTTCTCTCTGGCTCCTAAGGAAAGGCAAGAAAATAATATGTGAGTGATGACAAGTTTCTAATCCCCACATCTATCTTATCCTATTGACTCTCAGCTTCTTCTCTGCTCTTATGCTCTCTGAAATTTAGTAGAAGGCTGAGTTCTTGACTGTTGTTTGTTCTTGTACCTTTTATTCAATGTCACTTTGTGAAAGGATAGCATCAATCTCTACATTGTATTAGGTGTCCTGTGATAAATGCCAGGTGGGCTGCAGGTTGCAAGGAGTAGGAGCATCTAGACATGTTCATGAACCTCAATAAGACTTACTATAGTTTTGACAAGAATCAATTTCACCTAACATTTTGAAAATTAATTTTGGATGCCAAGGGCCTTGAAGGATTCACTTGCTAATTAGCTTATGAATCTCATGCAAAAGTCACATGATCATTCTATTACTATATCACCAAGAAAAAATTCCCCTGAGCACCTTGATGCACTGTCTTCTGCCTCAATTGCTTCCACAATTATTTTGCATCTGATTTCTTTGGGATGGAGACATAAAATGAAAAGAATAAAGACTTATTATATAATGCAAGCTTAAATAGTTTTAATATTGTATAGATAATTCTAGGATTTAGAAAAATGTGACATTTTTACTATTGAATATAATTTGTATTAGAAGAAATTATAAACCAATGAATTTGGTTTTTGTTATATTGTTATTTTCAACAATAGAAATGCCGAATGTTCAAAGTTATCAGAAACTTTATTATACTCTTATGTTGGCAATCTATGTTACTTAAAGATTTAAAGGTCATGGGAGTAGAATTTTTAAAGAAAACCCCCTTAATATATTCAAGTTAATACTGTTTTGTTGTCATAGTAGTTGACAATCAAGTCAAGGCATGTCACAAAACATTTACTGAGCACTTAATACATGCCAGCTGCTGTGATAATTTCCAGATATTATTTAAACTGTAAAAGTGTATTTTTCGGGCGGCTAGGTGGCACAGTGAGTCGAGCGTCGGCCCTGGAGTCAGAGGGACCTGAGTTCGGATCCAGCCTCAGACACTTAACCCACACAAACAAAAACCTAGCCATGTGACCTTGGGCAAGTTACTTAACCCCAATTGCCCTAAAAGGGGCGGCTAGGTGGTGCAGTGAGTAAGAGTGCCGGCCTCGGAGTTGGGATGACCCAAGATCAAATCCAGCCTCAGAAAATGAGCACCCACACAAAATAATGACTAGCCGTGTAACCTTGAGCAAGTTAGTTAACCCCAATTGCTTAAAAAAAAGTATATTTTTCATTATTCTAATACAAAAGAAGAAAATATCACAGGGCATGTAAATCTGTCTTATGGTCTACATTAAGAATTTTTTTTTAAACAAATGCTTTATTAACTTCTGTTTTACATCATTCATTTCCACCAGATTTTGAGTTACAATCATTTTCCCCCAGTTATTCCCCTACCCAACCTCCCAGAACAGTAATCCCACAAGATATCGCTTCCTCCAATCTGCTCTCTCCCATACCTTCTCCCATACCCCCATCAACTTTTCCATTAGAGGAGAAGGTAGATCTTTGCATCCCAATATTTGCACATCTTATCTCCCCTATTACAAGCAAAAGAGTATTAATAATAGTATTTATATATATTTGAAACATTTAATGTTATGACCTCAAATTTCAGAACCACTGCTTTCCTCCCTTGTCACCCATTCCCTCTTGAAGATAAGTAATTCAGTATATGTTGTACATGTCTAGCTATGCAAACATTATAGTAGTAGATATATTGTACAAGGCTGCTTATAATTCCTCCCACTCATCCCACCCCCACCTGGTCCATTCCCTACATGATCCTGTCCCTCTTTTATAGTGGGTACTTCCAACCTCCCCTCACCCAAGGATGCCCCTCCATCCATCATCCCTCCTCCCATCCCCTTCCCCCTATCCTGCTACAGGTTGAGATATCCCATTTAGTATGTATGTCATTTTCTCCCTGAACCAAATTCAATGTGAATGTGGTTTTGCCTTTTTAGCCTTCCTTATTCTCCCCCTCTTTTGCAACCACTTCCCCTTGCTTCTTCTGCATGGGATAGTTTACACTACCCTGTCTCTCCCCATCTCCCCTTGCCACTTTCCTCTCTCACCTCATAATTTCATCCCTTGAGTGTTCTCCCTTCCCAACAAATTCAACTTATGCCCTCTATCCATATATAACTGTAACCATATACACACACATTCACATATGTATTCATATGACCACACCCCCTTCTTCCATTATTTTCATAATGAGAAAGATATCATCAGTCACAGATATTACTTTTCCATATAGGAATGTAAATAGTTCAACTTTGATAAGTTCCTTTTGATTTCTTTTCCCTGATTACCTTCTCAGGCATCTCTTGCTTCTTGTGTCTCAATGTCAAATTTTCTATTCAACTCTGGTTTTTTCCTCAAGAATGCTTGAAAGTCCTCTATTCCACTGAATGACCATATTTTCCCCTGAAACAAAATACTCAGTTTTTCTGGGTAGGTGACCCTTGGGTTCATTCCCAGCTCTTTTGCCCTCTGGAATATCATATTCCATGCCCTTTTATCCCTCAGTGTAGAAGCTGCCAGGTCCTGTGCTATTCTGATTGTGTTTCCACAATATTGAAATTGTTTCTTCCTGGCTGCTTGTAGTATTTTCTCCTTGATCTGGGGATTCTGGAACCTGGCTATAATATTCCTGGGAGTTTTCTTTTTGGGATCTTTTTCAGGAGGTGATCAGTGGATTCTTTCAACCTCTATTTTGCCCTCTGGATCTAAAACATCAGGGCAGTTTTCCTTGAGAATTTCTTGAAGGGTGATTTCTAGGTTCTTTCTTTGATCATGGCTTTCAGGTAGTCCAATAATTTTTAAATTGTCTCTCCTGGATCTATTTTCCAGGTCAGTGGTTTTTCCCATGAGATATTTCACATTGCCTTCTAATCTTTCATTTGTTTGGATCTGCTTAACAGCATCTTGATTTCTCATAAAGTCACTAGCTTCCATTTGCTCCAGTCTAACTCTGAAGGAATGAATCTCCTCAGTGAACTTTTGAGATTCTTTTTCCATCTGGCAAATTCGACTTTTTAAGGCATTCTTCTCCTCATTGCCCTTTTGGGCCTCCTTTGCCATTTGAGTTAGTCTATTTTTTAAGGTGTTGTTTTCCTCAGTCAGGCTGTTGACCCTCATTTCATACTTTTCCTGCATCCTTCTCATTTCTCTTTCCAATTTTTCCTCCACTTCTCTTATTTGATTTTTAAAGTCCTTCTTAAGGTCCTCTATGGCCTGCAACCCACTCATGGTTTCCCCTGGGGCTTTTGGAGCAGGACTTCTGACCTCACAGTCCTTTTCCCGCTCTATGCCCCCAAAATAGGAGTCTAGGGTTGCATTTTTCTGTTTCCTTTGCCTTGGCATGTTGCCACTTAATTGCTTGACTTTTGGGCGTGTTGCCACACTATGGCTTTAAGGCCAGCTAGAGGAATTTTCGTCCCGAACGTGTGGGGGGGCAACTTCCATTTCTGGCAAGCTGTAAACCCACCCACAACTTCCACCCTAGATCACAATCCAGATCCAGGGAGGTTAAAGCAAGAGCGATTACCCCCCAAGACTGATCGCTGGATCTCCCCACAATTTGCAGGCTGGGAGCCGGAACTGCCTATGAAAACTACAAAATGGCGTGTCTCCTCAGTGGCTTCTATCCCCCAGGGGAGGGAGCTGACGCATTCCCCAAATACAGGTCCCAAAGTCCATAGGACACTAACCTCTTACTTTGTCCTAGGCATGTCTATGTTGATAATTCTGGAGTCGCCACAGCTCCTGGTGTTCTGGGGTTCCTCCAGCTGGCTGCTGGCCCTGCCGCCCTGGGGCTAAAACCTGGGCTCATGCGGACCTGGGCTCGGCTCGGCTCGGCTCCTGTGCTCTGCTCGCTGCACACTGCCAGGTCCCAGACCACTGCGCTGGTCCTTCCTGCCGGGCTGGTGGGCTGTCCTCAGTGGGAGTTTAGCTTCTCTGTGTCGTTCTGTGGGTGCTGGGGCTCCAGAAGTTGTTCAGAGTCCCCTTTTACATAGTTTGGGGGGAATCTGGGGGCAGAGTGGCTTGGATGAGCTGTTTCTACTCCCTACATTAAGAATTTTTAAAAGTGTGACACAGTTTTACCCAATTTTTGACTAACTACCTTTTTATGATATGAAGTTGAAAATTAGTATAAATATTCAAATAATTCCTAAAATCAAACAAGAAAATATATGTAAGTTAGCCCAATATTTTTTTCAGATTTGTAAAATTTATTAACTGGTATAATTCCAGTAGATTCCTTATATTTTTATTACTTTTGTATTGGTGATATTTCTTGCTATACAACACTGATAAAAAAAATTATACAGACAATTATAAAACATTTAAACTTCCAGCTAATTTCAATACTGCTTCTATTTTCTCTCCCAAGCAAATGATCAACATACTGGATAAGATAGCAAAAATGAGTTAATTTGGTGTTGATAGCTATGATAAGTAATGAGAAAGTGATAGAACAACTGATTGTTCTTGATGAGTTCAAGATATCTGATCCAGATGAACTCCTTCATGAAAGAATGGTTGAGGGTTTTTTCTGAGTTACTGTAACCAATGTTGAAAGGTCTTAGAGAATGAGGGAGATGGTTCAAGATTACAGAAGGATGGATGGATGTATGCCCCAATTTTAAAACATGGTAGAGAATAAAGTTTGAAAATCATAGGTCTGTTATACTGGCTTGGTTATTCTAACACCAACCCCAGAACTCTTTCTACTGCTGACCTGACCCTTAAGCTGCCTCATGATATAAATTGTTCACCAAACATTAACGTCACATTATATCACTATATCAAGCTGTTATTAAATAAGGCTGTCACATTAAGTATTGGTATATGAAGCCAAAATCATGCTAATAATATTTGGTACATGTTCTGTTGGATTTAGGTAAGATTACCCATTACTTGTTGATAATCAGATTTCTGAAACTGCAAAATGGCTTTGTAAGTGTTATGAAAATAAAGACTTTGAAAATATTTCTTTTGTAACAGTCCAATGCTTAAGAAAAATTTTGCAGGGGACTGATGTACAATTTTGTTCTCTTCTTTGTAGGGAAAAAAGAGATATGCAGCAAAACAAAATGCAATATGTTGTACTTCTGTTCTTAAAATAGAATTATTGCCTTAATCAAAGTCACTGGGCTATTGACCTATTATGGTAGAGGGTGAAGGAAGGTTGCAAATGATCTGGTTACTAAATAGATTGGTATGCTTTTTTAAAGAGAAATAAACATTTAGTACAGTCAATAAAAGCAGATGAGAACAATATGAGTTCTGATGTTGGGGTTTTTAAATAACATATTCACATTACAAAAATGGTTTTCATGAAAAGAAAGCTTCATAGCTTAAATAGATCAAAGAAACAATGAGAACAATATCTATTTCAGTAGGAAAATGCTTTGAGCATTCATATAACTAAAGCAGAGATGATCCTGTAAGTCATGAAGTATATAGTTATTTACATGGTATAATTGATTGGCCCTGTCAAAAACTGCTGCCACCACCCAACATTTCTTCACTTGTATACCATAATATTTGAAAATTTTATTGCTTTACACAAATTTAATCTCAATAAAAGAACAAAAGGATTCCTTTACATCATTTTAACTTCAGCAGAATTATTTTGCCAGGTGATTGACTTTTACCTTAGACTGAAATTAGACAAATGGACTTTTAAATGTTAATAGAGAAGGAAGAGAGTGGGCTTACAGGATGGAGTACTGCCTATAAAGAAGAACAAATAGGGATTGAATCCTACCCTCTGGAGTCATGGATAAATAAAGGACATGTTGAGCAGTATGTAGGCTGTGGCATGCACAAGGAAAAGAAGTGAAGCACAAACTGGAGAGAATGCAACCTGATTATAAGATCCTGAACAGAAGATACCAACTCTCTTGTTCACTCAGGGTATTCAATGTCTGAAAGTATGATGTGCAAGGTGTCTTCCTCTTCTTTTTCAATAATAATTCCTCAACTAGAAATGGTAAATAGAAAACTCTTGGATGATTCTTATAGTATTTTTATCATTGATATATTCTTAGTAGACTACTAACAAAGTTAGTGCATAGTTCTTAGTAATCTACTCACAAAGTATGTGCTAACACATAAAATCAGAGAATAATACTCCAAAATAATGTCAAGAGGGCTAAAGTCCAGAATGGGCTTAGGCTGACAGGAAAGCTAAGAATAAATTAAAAGATATTATTTTATTTTTATAGTTATATTGGAATCAAAAGGTGAATAAAAGACTTAGGGCTGATATTTCTATGGGTTACTGTTAATAAGAGGAATTTATATGGTGGCATTTAAAATATTATTTTGGTTATATTTTAATATAGTAATAATAAAAGTAACCTTCCCCACATATTCTGCAGTCTAGCTACAGTCATCTAACTTGTTAACATAATGATAATGTTTAAACTGATGAGAACTAATGAATTCATGAAGAGAGAGAGTGAAGAGAGAAAGGAGAACTTTGGAGAACATCCTAAATAAGGAAGTGTGATTCAAATGATGACCCATAAAAGAGACTAAGAAGCAGTTAGATAGGTAGACTGTGAACCAGGAGAAAGTAAATCCAAGGAAGAGAGAGGAACCAGGAGAAGAGGATGGTCAACAGTGTCAAATGTTGAAGAAAGTTTAAGAAAGATGAGAATTATGAGGTTTTTTTTTTAAGTTTGGGGAGATTTTAACAGTAGGGAAAGAACTACTACAGAAATAACTACTGAAGACAGTAGAGAAAGAACCAGTAGAGACAAAGATTGAAAATTATATAGAGAAAGGAGCTAATTGAAAGATCACTCTAGTGGAGAATAAATAGGATCAAGAGCATATAAACAAGTTTGTATTGGCAAGGAGAAATGTTGTATCATAAGGAGAGATAAGGAGAAAGTAAATAGGTGTCAAGAGATTTTATGACAAATAGAAGGCAGCTATGTGACTCAGTAGATATAGCACTGGGACCAGAGTTAGGAAATCCCAAATTCAAATATGGCCCCATGTACTTATTTGCTGTGTAACCCTGAGCAAAACATAACACTTCAGCTGTCTTCTTCAGCTTCCTCAACTGTAAAATAAAGAAGATTGCATTTACCTTCCCGGGTTCTTGTGAAGATAAAATTAGATACTATTTATAAAGAGATTAGCAGAGTGCCTGGAATATAGTAAGTACTTAATAAAGATTCATTTCTTAAATTCTTACTAGAAGTAGTTCACACAAAATGGCTTAGATGTTTTTAGTAATGTAAATTTTTAGTAATGTAAATTTAATAATTTAGTAATGTAAATTTTTAGTAATGTAAATTTAGTAATTTAGGAAATGGACTAGAAAAAGTTTGTTTGAATTTCCACCCAAGATAACTGGCTAAAGAATGCCCATTATCTAGGGGATGAAATTAATTTGAATGGATAACTTCAAGAAGTTGTTGGGTTGTCTGTGTGTGTGTTTGTGTATACAATAGTCCTCAAATTTCATTAGGGGGAGGAGGGCATGGTGAGGAACTTTTTCTATCAATGCAGACCAGCATCTTTCCTGTAAATTATAGTCTTAGAAATTCACCCAGGGCATTCAGAGGTAAAGTGACTTCCAGAGTACCACAGAGCTAATATGTATCAGAGGCAGAGTTTAAACTCTGAACTTTCTAATTCTGTCAAATGTGCTCTATCCCCTAAACAATATTCTGACTCATATTTAGATACACACACATACAAATACACACAAGACAAAAACTCTAAATGTATAATAAATTTAGTGCATAATTGAATAAAAGAATGAGAGGACAATAAGTTTCTTTTGGGAAATGCATTTATTTATTTTTTTTTTTAAAGCAATTGGGGTTAGTTAAGTAACTTGCTCAAGGTTACACGGCTAGTCATTATTTATGCGTGGGTGCTCATTTTCTGAGGCCGGATCTGATCTCGGGTCATCCAAACTCCGAGGCCGGTGCTCTTACTCACTGCGCCACCTAGCCGCCCTTTTAGGGCAATTGGGGTTAAGTAACTTTCCCAAGGTTACACGGCTAGGTTTTTGTTTGTGCGGATTAAGTGTCGGAGGCCGGCTCCGAACTCAGGTCCTTCTGATTCCAGGGCCGGCGCTCTATTCACTGCGCCACCTAGCCGCCCCAAAATGCATTTATTTTTAAAGACTATTCTGTGGTATCAAACTCAAATAGAAAGAGGTCCCACTAAGACATACCTAAGGATCCTCTACATACCATATTATCATTGAAAAACACATTTAACATTATGTATGTTCTACTGTGTTTTTACTTATCTTAAATATTTTCCAATTACATTTCAATCTGGTTCAGGCTCACTTAGGACCATTACAGGCAGTAAATTCTACTTTAAGTCATTCATTTTACATTAATATAAAACCCATATTTTTAATGATAATATTCTTCTAGTGATATTATATGACTTCAAATCATGTAACAATACAGAATTCAAAGAGATGAAATTAATAATCAGCTGATGAGGTAGAAGGGGCATGATGGACAAAGATAGGATATAATACGATTTAAACAATGTGAATGCCTAAAATTATTATTTAACAAGTCAATTTCATAAGCATAAGATAGTTTAAGCATAATTAGACACAAATGGACCTTGAAAAGGTATGGGGATTAGAGTGAACAAAAATCTCAATATGAGACACCTGTAAAAGCTAATGCAACTTTATACTGCATGAAGTGGCATAGCTTCCAGGAATAAGAAGATGAGGGTACAATGGGGCTGTGTCCTAGTCCAATCATATCTGTAGCATGGTTTTTCTCTAAACACCACTGTTTAAGGATAATGCTATGCTGGGGGTTGGGGGTGGACAAAGGTCTAGAAGACAGCAAGAAATAAAGTGCTTTGAATTCACATGTATGAGGAATGGTTAAAGCACCTGGTGATGGTTGTCATGGAGAAAAAAGAGGAAGGAATAAGCATTTATATAGTAACTCCCTGCTAAGTGTTTTACAAATATTATCCCTTTTGATCCTTACAACCCTTCATGGTAGATGCTGTTATTATCCCCATTACTGAAGTTAAGTGACTTGCTCAGGGTCCAGTAAGTCCTGACATTAAAAAAATTAAGAAATCAAACAAGTCATTTTATTTTTTTAAGAATAGAATAGAGAAAAGAGGATTACCCATTAAACTAGAGATCTATTATGTACAATTTGCTTTTCCTTTTAAATATACAATAAAATTATCATGTAACTTTTTTAATGCTCCTTCCACTCACTAGAGATCTGTGCCATTAAACACACATACACACCACACACACGCACACACACACACACGCACACACAAACATACACATATATAATTTATATTTATATATTTTAGTGGAGAGAGTGTTGGTGCAAGAATTTTTGTTTGCAGATGATTGTGCACTCAATGCAGCCTCTGAAGCTGAAATGCAACAAAATATGGATCAGGTCTTCGGGTCTGGGGGGGCAGAGCCAAGATGGCAGAGTAGAAACAGGACTTCTGCACAGTTCTGGCTTCCACATCCTCCAATACATGGAAAAAATTACTCTAAACAAACTTTAGAGCTTCAGAACCAGCAAAGTGACAGAGAGAAACAAATCCCTTGCTGAAGGGAGCCCAGCAGACTGGCAGGGGGGTCCATCACAGTATGTTGGAAAGTGAAGGCAGTCACACCTGAGCCACAGTTTTAGCCCCAGGGTTGCCCCAATGAGCAGTAGTTATAGCAGACATCAGGAGAGTAAATAACCAGCAATTGCAGCAGTTTCCAGAGCTCTCAATCCATAAATCCCACAGACAAAGTAAAAGGTCAGTGTGCAACTTGGTTGGTCCAGGGGAGGATAGAAGAGTACAGTCTGGCTGCTACCCCTGGTGCTAGAAGCAGAGGATGTACAGTGGCTGCAGCTGCTGCAATGTGGCTGCTTCTGGAGCTCCTGGCCTGAAGATTATAGAGGAACCAAGCAACCATTCAGAGGCTAAGCACTCTTTCTTTGACCTGCTTGGATCTGGATTGCAACCTTGGGTGGTGGTCCTGGGGTGTGTGACCAGTGAGCTCTCAGAGCATGTGGGGGCTGTAGAGAGGATGCCCATCTAATAGGTCTGGCAGCTGCAAAAACCCCAGTGATTTGGGACATAGCTCTCTCCATTCGGGAAGCAGAGTTCTACCATGGCAAAGAACTCAAAAGGCATATAATTGGCTATCAATATGAGCAAGCAACAGAAGCACAAACAAATGATAGAATCCTTTTGGGAGGATAAAAATGATCAAGGCATGGAGTGGGAGAGACACAATGAAGTCAGAGTTCCTTGATCAAAAGCCTTCAAGAAAAACATGAACTGGTTACTGGCCATGGAGGAGCTCAAGAACGATTTTGAAAATCAAATAACAGAAATAGAGGAAAAATTGGGAAGAGAAATGAGAATGAGGCAAGAAAATCATGAAAAGTGAGTCAACAGCCTGATAAAGAAAACCCAAAAATACACAGAAGAAAATAATACCTTAAAAAATAGACTAACTCAAATTACAAAAGAGGTCCAAAAAGCCAATGAGGAGAAGAGTGCTTTAAAAAGCCAAATTTGCCAGATGGAAAAAGAAATTTCAAAAAGTCACATTAGGGGAGGTTGGAAGTACCCACTATAGAAGAGGGACAGGATCAAGTAGGGAATGGACCAGGTGGGGGGGTGGGATGGGTGGGAGGGAATTATAAGCAGCCTTGTACAATATATCTACTATGGTAATGTTTTGCATAGCTAGACATGTACAACATATACTGAATTACTTATCTCCCCAGAGGGAATGGGTGACAAGGGAGGAAGGGAATGGATCTGAAATTCGAGGTCTTAAAATTAAATGTGTCAAATATATATATATATAAATACTATTATTAATACTCTTCTGCTTGTAATTGGGAGATAAGATGTGCAGGCATTGGGGCACAGAGATTTACCTTGCCTTAATGGTAAAGTCAAAGGGGGTGTGAGAGAAGATATGGGAGAGAGCAGACTGGAGGACGTGATATCTTGTGGGACTGCTATTCTGGGATGGTGGGTAGGGGAATAACGTGGGGGGTAAATTGTAACTCAAAATATGAAATGAATGATGTAAAACAGTAGTTAATAAAGAATTTGTTAAAAAAAGAAATGATGAGTTCAATGATTTTAGAACAAGGAAAGACACAAAATAATGAAGAGTGAAATTGGCAGGCCCAAGAGAACATTGTATAGAGTAATAGCAGTATTGTTTTAAGAATAATCTTGAGGGGCGACTAGGTGACCCAGTGAGTAAGAGTGCTGGCCCTGGAGTTGGGAGGACCAGGATCGTTCCAGCCTCAGATACTTAACACCCACACAAAAATGACTGGCATATAACCTTGGGCAAGTTACTTAATCCCAACTGCTTTAAAAGAAAAAGAATAACCTTGAGCAACTAGTCATTTTGACTATGATAAATACCCAAATTAGTTACAAAGGACCTATGAAGGAAGATGCTATCCACATCCAGAGAAAGAACTGATATATACATATACATATATATATATATATATATATGCATGCATACATATATATGCCTATATATTCATGTGTGTATATAATGATTTTATATATGTGTAGGTGTGTGCCCACCTACACATATATAAAATCATTATACACACACACACACACACACACACACACACGGTTGGTTGGTTGTTGTCTCATCACTATGCTAAAGTCATGTTTCAATATGTCTGACTATGGCTGATCAGACCAATATGAGCTCAGAATGCTCTACCATAGGTTGGGCACAAATGATTCATGTGAACATTAGGGGTGGGTTTTTCCAGATTTGCTCATCTTGGTTTCCCTTTGAGCTGTTTCAATTTTAACTTTGCTCATAGAGCACTGCACTTTCTCTGATGTGGGCACACAAGGGTGAGCATTCCTGTGTCAGTGTTTCACATGTCACACAATAAGTTCCAAAGTACTTGAGGGAGACCTTGAGAGTGTCCTTGTGTCACTTCTCCTGACCACTGTGTGAATATTTGACCTCCATGAGTTCTCCATAAAAACAGTCTTTATGGCAAGCATACATTTTGCAATTGAACAATGTGGCCAGCTGATCGGAGTTTCATTCTCTGAAGCACAGTTTGAATACTTGGCAGTTTATATCGAGTAAGGACCTCAATGTCTTGTACCTTATTCTGCTAGGCAATCTTCAGAATCTTCCTAAGACATTTCAAATGGAAGTGACTCAGTTTCCTGGCATGGTACTGGTACAATATCAAGGTTTCATAGGCATACAACAATGAGGTCAGCATTATGGCTCTGTAACCTTCAGTTTGGTAGTCAGCATAATACCTCTTCTCTCCAATACTTTCCTTTGGAGACTCACAAACACTGAGCTAGCTCTGGCCATGGGTGCATTGATCTTGTTATCAATGTGCACATTCCTGGAAAGTATATTACCAAGGCAAGTGAACTTATCTACAGCATTCAAAATTTCTCCATTTGCTGTAACCAATGGTTTCATGTGTAGAAGGTGCGATGGCGGCTGATGGAGTACCTGTGTTTTTTTGGTGTTAATTGCTAGGCCAAAATTAACACAAACAATACCGTTGATCTAAAATATCATATTCCAAGCCCTTCGTCCCTTAATGTAGAAGCTTCTAGGTCTTGTGTTATCCTGATTGTGTTTCCACAGTACTCAAATTGTTTCTTCCTGACTGCTTTCAGTATTTTCGCCTTGACCTGGTAACTCTGGAATTTGGCTATAATATTCCTAGAGGTTTTCTTTTTGGGATCTTTTTCAAGAGGCAATCAGTGAATTCTTTCAATTTCTATTTTGCTCTCTGTTTCTAGAATATCAGGGCAATTTTGCTTCTTGAATTTCTTGAAAGATGGTGGTATCTAGGCTCTTTTTTGATCATGGCTTTCAGGTTGTCGAATAATTTTTAAATTATCTCTTCTGGATCCATTTTCCAGGTCAGCGGTTTTTCCAATGCGATATTTCTCATTGCCTTCTATTTTTTTTCATTTGTTTGGATCTGTTTTATAGTATCTTTGTTTCTCATAAAGTCATTAGCTTCCAATTATTCCTGTCTAATTTTGAAGGAGTTATTCTCTCCCCCCAAGCACGCCCTCCCATCCATCATCCCTCTTCTCATCCCCCTTCCCCCTATTCTGCTGCAGGTTGAGATATCCCATTTAGTATGTATGTCATTCTCTCCCTGAACCACATTCAATGAGAATGTGGTTTTGCCTTTTTGCCTTCCTATTCTTCCCCTCCCTTGCAACCACTTCCCCTTGCTTCTTCTACATGAGATAGTTTAACCTACCCTGTCTCTCCCCATCTCCTCTTGCCACTTTCCTCTCTCACCTCATAATTTCACCCCTTGAGTATTCTCCCTTCCCAACAAATTCAATCTATGCCCTCTATCCATGTATAACTGTAAACATATATACACACATTCACATATGTATTCAAATGACCATACACCCTTCTTCCATTATTTTCATACTGAGAGAGGTTTCATCAGTCACAGTTATTGTTTTTCCATGTAGAAATGTAAACAGTTCAACTTTGATAAGTTCATGATGATTTCTTTTCCCTGATTACCTTCTCAGGCATCTCTTCCTTCTTGTGTCTGGATGTCAAATTTTCTATTCAATTCTGGTTTTTTCCTCAAGAATGCTTGAAAGTCCTCTATTCCACTGAATGATCATATTTTCCCCTGAAACAAAATACTCAGTTTTGCTGGGTAGGTGACCCTTGGGTTCATTCCCAGCTCTTTTGCCCTCTGGAATATCATATTCCAGGCCCTTTGATCCCTCAGTGTAGAAGCTGCCAGGTCCTGGGCTATTCTGATTGTGTTTCCACAATATTGAAATTGTTTCCTCCTGGCTGCTTGTAGTATTTTCTCCTTGATCTGGGGATTGTGGAACCTGGCTATAATATTCCTGGGAGTTTTCTTTTTGGGATCTATTTTAGGAGGTGATTGGTGGATACTTTCAAACACTATTTTCCCCACTGGATCTAAAACATCAGGACAATTTTCCTTGAGAATTTCTTGAAGGGTGATTTCTAGGTTCTTTCTTTGATCATGGCTTTCAGGTAGTCCAATAATTTTTAAATTGTCTCTCCTGGATCTATTTTCCAGGTCAGTGGTTTTTCCCATGAGATATTTCACGTTGCCTTCTAATCTTTCATTTGTTTGGATCTGCTTAACAGCATCTTGATTTCTCATAAAGTCATTAGCTTCCATTTGCTCCAGTCTAACTCTGAGAGAATGAATTTCCTCAGTGAGCTTTTGAGATTCTTTTTCCATCTGGCAAATTCGACTTTTTAGGGCATTCTTCTCCTCATTGCCCTTTTTGGCCTCCTTTACCATTTGAGTTAATCTATTTTTAAATGCGTTGTTTTCCTCAGTCAGGCTGTTGACCCTCATTTCATACTTTTCCTGCATCCTTCTCATTTCTCTTCCCAATTTTTCCTCCACTTCTCTCATTTGATTTTTAAAGTCCTTCTTAAGGTCCTCTATGGCCTGTAACCTGCTCATATTTTCCTTTGGGGCTTTTGGAGCAGGATTTCTGACCTCCCAGTCCTCCTCCTGCTCTATGCTTCGATCCTCTTTGCCCCAAAATAGGAGTCTAATGTTGCATTTTTCTGTTTAATTTGTTTCCTTTGCCTTGGCATGTTGCCACTTAATTGCTTGACTTTTGGGCTTGTTGCCACAGTAGGACTCTGCCACCAGACAGGGGAGCTTCCATCCAGAATGTGTGGGGGGACAACTTCCGTTTCTGGCAAGCTGGATACCCACCCCATGACCCCCCCCCCCCCAGATTACAATCCAGATCCAAGGAAGTTAAAGCAAGAGCAATTAACCTCCAAGACTGATCGCTGGATCTCCCTACAGTTAGCAGGCCAGGAGCTGGAGCTGCCACTGAAAACTCCAAAATGGCGTGTCTCCTCAGTGGCTTCTAGTCCCCAGGGGTGGAATTTGATGCGTTCCCCAAATACTGGTCCCAAAGTCCATAGGGCACTAACCTCTCATGTCCTAGGCATGCCTGTGTTGATAATTCTGGAATTGCCACAGCTGCTGGTGTGCTGGGGTCCCTCCAGCTGGCTGCTGTCCTAGCCACCCTGGGGCTAAAATCGTGCTCAGGCAGACCTGGGCTCAGCTCTCCACACTCTGTGCTGCTGGCACCCAGAGTGCTGCGCTGGTCTTTCCTGCAGGGCTGCTGGGCTGTCCTCAGTTGGAGGTTAGCTTCTCTGCATCATTCTGTGGGTGCTGGGGCTCCAGAAGTTGTTCAGGTTCCCCTTTTACATAGTTTGGAGGTGATCTGGGGGGAGAGTGCCTTGGAGGTACTGTTTCTACTCAGCCATCTTGGCTCTGCCCCAACTCATCATTTCTTATAGCATAGTAGTATTCAATCACAATCATGCACAACAACTTATTTAACCATTCCCAAATTGATGAGCAACCCACAATTTTCAGTGCTTCGCCACCACAAAGAGAGCTCCTATAAATATTTTAGAACACATAGGTTCTTTCCTTTTTTATCTAATCACCTTGCAAAATAGACCTAGTAGTGGGCAGCTAGGTGGAGCAGTGTGTAGAGTCATCGGCCCTGGAGTCAGAAGGACCTGAGTTCGGATCCGGCCTCAGACACTTAACACACACACAAACAAAAACCTAGCCACGTGACCTTGGGCAAGTTACTTAACCCCAGTTGCCCTCCAAAAAAGGGGGAAAAATGGACCTAGTAGTGATACTGTGAAGTCAAATAGTATAGGTACTTTGAAAACTCTTTGGACATAGTTCCAAATTGCTCTCCAGAATTGTCGGATGAGTTCACAACTCCACCAACAACAACTCACATCTTCTCCAACATTCATCTTGTTCCTTTTTTATCATGTTAGCCAATCTGATAGTTGTGATACAGTACTTCAGAGTTGTTTTGATTTACCTTTCTCTAATCAACAGTGATTCAGAGCATTTTTTCAAATGACTTAAATTGTTTTGATATCTTCATCAGGAAATGGACTGTTTAAATTGGATTGTGAACTCAGGTCTTGCTAACTCCAAGTTCATTAATTTATCCACTAAGCTGCCTAGATATATCTAAAAAGATAAGAAGCTTCAGGGTGGATATTATTGCTGACCTCAAATATTTTAAAACCTGTCCATTGGAAGAAGTTTTAGAATTGTTCTATTTGTCCCCCAAAGGGGGAAAAACACTGAGGGACAGCAAATGATTCAAAGAGGCAAATAGGTTCTTTATATCCAAGAGTTTTTAGCATTTAAAGGTATCCTAAAGAGGCATGCACTCCCTTAGAAGAATTGGACTTTCCCCTTCAGGGAAAGGCTGGATGGATAAGTTTGTAGCTTGTTGTAGAAGGGATTTTTTTTTACAAATATGAATTCAATTCAATAGCCAATGAGGTTCCTTTGAGTTCTGTAATCCATTATGATTCCATTTTAAATGGAAAGAGTGATCTGGCTGTAAATTCAATTTTATTTTGTTTGTTTTCCACCTTTTTAACTACCCCAAAGATAAAGTATATTTTGCTTCCTATGACATGGATTTGGCTGTACTTTATCCTTCCATACTCACTCATACTATTGTAGTGGTAATGTAATTTGAATTTGAAGAGGCCTTTTTGTACTGGCAACTAAGCATGTACTTAGCCCTTAGTAATTGATCAAGCCTCTGTTGGGAAAACAGAAGGTATGAACTCCTGTCTCCTGTTGCTCATGTAACAGGAAGGGGTTGGCTGACACAGGAAGCTAATGCTGTGTGTATATATAAGATACGCCCCTGAAAGGCATAGTCAGAATTTCTTGGGACAAGAATCTCGAGGCAGAGCAGTTTCAGAAGAGAGAATCAAGAACTGAGCCAGAATTTCCTAAGAATTTTTGGTGGGGGAACTTCTTCTGAATAGGAGCCCAGGAGTCCTCTGCTCCCAGGCTGGATAAGGTGATTCTGATTTTTAGAAGGAGATGCAGAAGACTGAGGAAGCATGACCAGGTTGCAGGGACTTTGTCTGTTTGTGGCTTGGTTGAGCCTTGAATTCCAGGGAGCTGAAATTGTGATGGATTTCAGATGGACTGGTCCTTGTGAACTTCAGTGTGGAGTATGACCTAGCCAGAGAGCTGGACAAGGAAATGGGAACTGTCTCCCATGGAACCCAGGTGACAGTCTGAGAACTGGCCCCAAGTCAAGATGAAAAGATCTCTCTGTGTGTACTGAGAAATGATAAAATTGTAGTTTACTAGTAACCTAGGGTTGGAGGGTTTGTGTATTTTCTAATGATTCTACTTAGTGATTAATGATACTTAGTAATTGAATTCTGAATAAGTGACTGATTGAGTTAATTTAGTGTGCCCTATGAGTGGAAGACTTTGACTATTGTACTTTGAGATGACTGTTCTTTGTTCTAAATATTCTGACCACTTTGGTGAAAACTATGTGGCCACCTTAATAATAAGCTGTTGTGAATACTATATTATGATTTTCTGTGATAAGTTGTAATATTGTGAATGCTGAATCTTGATTTTCTGTAAATGTTTTGGTTTGATTTGTTATGGAATAAAGAGTATTCACTATACTGTGTAATCAGAACTTTTAAAGCTGTTCACAGCAGCATTCTTCTGGAAACATGGCATTACAACTATATACCAATACTATATGTAAAAATATATATGAGTAAAAATATCTTCCCTCTTTCAAACAAAACATACGAAATCAGAAATCTAGTTCAATCCAATTTTATATAAACTTATGTTAATACATGTTTTCTCCCCTGTGAGAATAAAAACTCTTTGAGAACAAGAAGTATTTCATTTATCAGGCATACCTATAAAAGCACTTCACAACATTTTGGCTGTGTGACCCTGGACAAGTCATTTAAATTTTCAGGTCTCTAGGCCAAGGCTTCTTAAACTTTTTCCGGCCATGACCCTTTTTTGCCCCAGAAATTTGTACCCAGGCATATAGACATATAAAGTAAGTATACAAATCAAACATTTACTCACAACAAATCCTAGAGAAATTTATTTTGAAGCCATTCATTTGTATACATATAATTTTACAATTTATTAAAGATGAAAGCAAATTTGCATACTAATGAGATGAATGCAGTTGTTTATTTTTCCATAAAGAATTCAATCTTGGCAGGGTATTTGATACTGTAGTATGTAGAGCATCTTCAACAGTTTTTCATTTGATTGATATTTTGATTTTATAATTACCAATGCTGATAACACCTCTTCACATAAATACATAGTACAAAATGGTAGAAGTATGTTTAGGGCAATTTCAGAAATTTTTGGAAATTCTGTCCTAACCCCAAAGCAAAATTCATTTAACAATTTTTTTTAAACTCAAGTTTTAAACCTGTGTTGCTTGATAACTCAGCAATTTATTATTGGACTTTTAATGGCAGATGACTGATGCTTTTATTTCAGTTGAGTTTGGTTTATGAACCCAACTTATTTTTTTTAGAATCAAAATTTGAAGGGAAGTATTTCTGAAACTGTCTCCAGGAACTTCAGATGACCAGTTATAACTCTTACAATTATATCTTTGGGAAAGTTATTTTCAATTATACAATTATCTATAATGGTAAACATTTCTAAAGAACCATTTTCCACTCTATTCTTCCATATGTAAAGTATTTTTAGTAAAACTTTCAATTTTATTTAACATAAATATGTTACAATTTTTCCTTGAAGCAACATATTCAAATCATTGAGTTTTTCCAAAATATCCAACAAATACAGTTTTGAAAGCCATAAATTATTATAAAAAAATTACCAAAATCAGATGTCTACTAAGTCAAAAATACAAAAACTTGATCTTTCAGTTTCAATAATTTGTTTAAACTTCACCCTCATGAGAATCACCTTACTTCTGCATGTAATACTAAGCTTTTGTACTCAGAGTACATGTCTTTCCAAAGGTTGGAAAACAAATGACTCTTAAGGGCTTTTAATGAAGTTAACAATTTTCATAATATCACAAAGTACAACATCTAACTGGTGATTTTTTTTTGTCTATGAGTGCCTGCTGATGGACCATGTGGTGAGTAAAAGAAATACCAGCTTTATCTTTTGTTACAAATCCAGCATTCTTTCCCATCATTGCCCCAGCAATGTCTGTACAGACTCCAATGTAATTTTCCCACTGTAAACCTTCATTTGTGAAAAAAAATTATTGACTGTAAGATTTTATACACACATATATGTATACATCTATATATATACATATGTATGTTTGTATAAATGTAGATAGATGTTTAATATATAAAATTTTCCCCTCTTGTGTGCCCTTTCAAATGGCAACAAAAAAGGAATTTCTAGTGTATGCTTCCTTCATAAATGTATCATACAAAAAGTGACAACTGTGCCACATTAGAAATATCAGTTGCTTTATCTGAGTGAATTGCAAACTTGTAATAAGCAGCTGAAATTGGTTGTTACTAGTTTTGAAAATTCTTTTGGATATAGTATCAGGCAATAAAGGAATTTTGTGAATTTCATCCCCATACTTTTTCCAGTGAACTATTTCTGACCTTTTAATTGCAGCAAGTAACATGACATCTCTCCCTCTCACTCAGAGCTTTTAGTTTTTCAATTAAATAAGAATTTTCATAAGATCCAAGTAAATATTTTTGTTGACATTAACAAATTTCTCAAAATATTGTTTTTCTTTATTTTGAGATTTTTAAGAGTCATTCAAAATATTCTTTTGGTTCATTATAGTATACTGAATTCTTGGTTTTAAGAAGTCATTTCTCTCTGCAGCCAAAACTTCATTACAAATTAAGCAGATTGGTTTTCCCACACCATCATCAGTATCAGAAGTAAATCCATACTATAAAACTGATTCAACATATTTTCTTTTTATTGTCAATTTTTTTAAAGCAATTGGGGTTAAGTAACTTGCTCAAGGTTACACAGCTAGTCATTATTTATGTGTGGGAGCTCATTTTCTGAGGCCGATTTCGATCTCGGGTCATCCCAACTCTGAGGCCGACACTCTTACTCACTGTGCCACCTAGCCACCCCTTTATTGTCAATTTAGATGTACTATACCTAATAGCAAAGACTCTGAGACATTTTCATCAGTATTTTTACTTCTTCCATCTAAATTAAGCCACTTATCCATAACTAAACAGTATTTTGTCCTAAAATATAAATAAACATTGCTAATAATTTCTCAAATATATATTGGCAAAATATTAGCTTTAGTCTATGAAATTACATTTCTTTGTGCTTAATTTTAAAAAAATTGATATTCCCACTTATATACACCTACGGTGGTGATGGTGGAGAAATATTATTAATGAACTTCTGTCTTTAAATGTGGCAACTAAACATTTATGTTTCTGTAAGAGAAAGAGATAACAGCAATTTTAAAAATAAAATGTTCTAACATGATACAATCCAAAGATATACCAAAAATTTGGCATAACATTTGCAATGATTATGCTTTTTTTCACTGCATAATCATCATGGATTTTATACCAATTTTCCCCCAAAAGTGAGGTGTGACCATTATGTAAAATTTTAAAAAATTGTCTGTATAAACTTAAAAATCATTTATTTCTAAATTATCTGTGCCACAAGATTAGGATGCATATGATGCAAGTGAATATATGTCTAAATTGGGAAGATGCAAGTTTTACCCTATCACACAACTTACTCATGGCATTTTCACCTGACTGCCCCTTATCCTTGTGCCTACAGCTCTTCATTGGGTTGAGTGACAATGCAGGAAAACAAACAAGTCAGACCTCTAAACAAACCACACAAGTCAGCTTTCTGAAATATACTGATAATGGGGTGGCTAGGTGGCACAGTGAGTAGAGTGCCGGCCCTGGAGTCAGAAGGACCTGAGTTCGGATCTGGCCTCAGACACTTAACACACACAAACAAAAACCTAGCTGTGTGACCTTGGGCAAGTTACTTAACCCCAATTGCCCTCCAAAAAAAAAAAAAGATCTTAATAATATTAACAAATATATATGAAATAAATGAAATCTTAAATAAAATAATAAAAATTTTAAAAAAAGAAACATACTGATAATGCATGTGCACTGGGAATCCAATGTTCTGGGGTCCCAAAGCACAAGATATAAAGGAGTATCTGTAGCAGCAAGCACCCCAATATCCCCAGGGTGACTGCTAACACAGGTTCTTAGATCTGCTTTTCAAAAGGAAAGCAACTCAAATTGGGTTAACAAGCTTACTTTAATCAAACAAACACACATTACCTAGTTCAGGGGCAAAAGGTCAGCACCCCGAACTTCAGAGTTACAGAACTTACAGATCAAACAGACAGGCTTCCAAACTATCCAACCATTATAACAATACCAAATCACAGTTACCAGAGAGGTAAGCATCAACATCTGGGTTTTCAAAGCCGGGGGGCTCTCAACAATGGCTTCCCAGAGTCTCATCTGGTCAAATCACACAACACTTCTCAAAGTGAGCCCCAAAGCAAAGCCTCTCCTCAGGGTTTATATAGCCTTCTCCTGGCTCAGAGAATGTAACAACCTTCTGTACCCACTGCCCAATCACAAAGTATCAAGGTGTGGGCTTTCCTGAAAAACAAGCCTCCCACCACATGCTCCAGGTGCACTTAAGCTAGGGGCAAGGAAGATCTTTAAATTTGCATTTCCATTACATTATCCTTATGCCACTGGTGAATACATTGCTGCTCTGTATACATTTAAAAAGCATGACAAATAGAATTATACCATGTGATGATTACACAATGAAAGGTTATAAACCAATTTTTGAACTGAAAAACACGGTGTGATTATTATGCAATAAAATACTGTAATTTCATAGTTATATGCTGAGGAATGATGGTAGAGAAATATTAAATGTTTATTTTGTACAAAATGTTATGTTCTTTGTAAGAGCAGAAAACTTTGTATGTGCAATAAAAATACTGCAATTCATAACATTCAATAATCTCAAATCTGAGCTGAGGTGTTTCTGGCAGCCTTCATTGGCCTTGAGTGGTGTGATGGCATTCACAGTTTAAAGTGTCCATGTTGTGTGTTCAGAACCAAGGCTGAAGGGAAGTCATGCAATGCATCACAGGCAAGCACTGCCATAAGCACTTTGGATTCATTACACTTTCAATTTTGAATTAATTTTTGGTCTTTGCATATTCAGAAATCTCTTACTATTGCCAAATTTCTCACGACCCCCACATTCAGATACATGACCCCATATGGTATAACAACCCCCCAGTTTAGAAGCACTGCTCTAGCCAAAACTCTAAGACTTGTAGTTGCAGAAAATTACCAATCTGCTTTGATAGAGGAGTTTCATCATCCTGGAGTTACCTGTATCAATATACTCACAAGTCCTTTCACTATATCAGTCCCCATGATATTCACAGCAAAATAACAGGAGCATATAGTAGAGACTAAATAAACATTTATCAATTAATTGATTGTATTTTTTCTCCTATATGTTTTGTCCTCCCTTGGTTTCATAACACTATTCTCCCCTATAACTCCTTCCTGCTTAGTAATTATCAGGCTTTTTGATGGATTTTTCCCTCTTATTTTAGTCAAATTAGCTCCCAGCTTATTGATTTGATTTTTTTATCAACTCAGTCTTTATTTCTAATTTTATTTTTTTGTCATAAAGAATTTCTACTTTTCTACTTATTTTTGGATGATTAATCTGTTTATCTAGGCATTTGAAAATTAATTTCCTAGTTTTATTCTCTCATTTTAATGTGTTTCATAACATTTTAATGTTTTTAATAATTTAATAACATTTTAATATGTTATAACATGTAATATTCCTTTTTTGATTAAATAAATTGTGGTACATCTCATGACCTCATAGGATTATAGGTTTAGAAATGGAAAGAACCTTGGAGTTCATCAAGTCCAACTTCCTCACTTTATACACAAGGAAACTGAGACTGAGGAAGGTTAATTGATTTGCCTGAAGTCACACAGTAAATGTCTAAGGTGAGATTCCCACACAGGACTTTCTGACTCCAAATCTAGGAATCTATTCAATATACCTCATTGCCTTGTTGTTGTTATCTTTTTCAATAGGGCTCTGCTGAGTTAGAACCTCATAGGGCATGCTGATTAGGTGGTATCTCTGCTAGGTGTGACAGGGCAGGTCATTTGAATTCTAGGCTAGTTCCTCAGAGGACACAGCATATTTCCTGCGTAAACTGGGCTAATCAGGTCATTTAGGCTGCTGTGCTTGACTAGCTTCTCTAAAAGATTGGCATCTATGATGGCTGTCTGTCCACTTGACTTTCTGGAGCAGTTCATTATAGAATCATAAATTAAAGCTTCAGGTTTAACTCAGTATTACTGTGCTCTTTCAGAAAGTCAGAATGCCGTTGAGTTACTCTTTGCAACCCCACTGACAGAATTATTTCCAGTTCTCTGCCCTCTCAAAGTCTCAGAGATGCACTTTGCCACCTCTCCAGCAGGGGGTGAAAGATGTATAGTCTCTCCTATTAAAACATGTGTCCTCATTCAAACTGTTTTCTCCAAAGAGATTTCACCCAAATTTATGTTGAACATAGGTTAGATTCATTTAGGTCTTTTGCAAAACAAATTACTAGAAGCAAAGTTATAAAGTTACTGTGTGTCCAGGGGCATATTCACAGTTTCTGCTATTCTTTTCACATGCTATTCAGTTAATATAAACATACAAGAATTGTATCCAAGGTATGAAATACATTGTTTTAATCTACTGTGACCTTTCCCTAATATTTAATTGTCTCTTTCTGCCCCTTCAGACCTTCAATTTTGATAATTGAAACACCTTTAGAAAAATATTTACCGGGTTGGTCTTTTTCTAATGACTTTGGGTTTTGTTCCTTTTTTTTTTTTTTTTTAAGCAATTGGGGTTAAGTAACTTGCTCAAGGTTACACGGCTAGTCATCATTTGTGTGTGGGTGCTCATTTTCTGAGGCCGGATTCAATCTCAGGTCATCCCAACTCCGAGGCCGGCACTCTTACTCACTGCGCCACCTAGCCGCCCCTTTTAGGGCAATTGGGGTTAAGTAACTTGCCCAAGGTCACACAGCTAGGTTTTTGTTTGTGTGGGTTAAGTGTCTGAGGCCAGATCCGGAATCAGGCCCTTCTGACTCCAGGGCCAGCGCTCTACTCACTGCGCCACCTAGCCACCCCGTTCCTTTTTTAATTTTGTCTTCATATTTTAAAGTTCAGTCTTTTCCATTCTTTAAGCTAATATCTCTAGAAGTTTTTTCTAATTTTTGTCCTAAACCATTGACTATCTTACTTTTTTTTCTTTAAGACTACCAATATCACCCCTAAATACTCCTTTAATCTCCTGATTAGCTTTTGACTATTCTGGATGCGCTTATTTCATTCTTTTTTATTTATAAATATTAAAAATATTTGTTTAGGGAAATTTTTTGTATTCATTCATTGCATAGAATTTCTTTATGATATTCACAGCCCTTTGGCCATCTACTTTCTTCAGTATGTCTATATATTTTTGTAGCATTTTCTTTGGGACTATTTCTTTCCTCTTCTTTTTAATTTTTTGTTATTCTTTTATTTAATCTGATGAATTTTCTATTGTTTAAGTGGATTAGGTGGAGTTTGATTTAGATACTCATTGACCAGAAGTATCCTGAGTGAAAACTATTTCAGACACCCAATATTTGCCAACACACCCGTAGACTAGCATCCCATTTACCAAAAATTATAGAGGGAAATGACAAATTATGAGAAATGTTCCCAGCAAAAACTAGTTAAAGGGAAAATAGGCTTGTGGAAATCTTGGCATGAGATCTCAATCATCCTTATCATCTCCAAAGCATTTATAGATGAAACTTGGAAGGGGGACAACAAATCATCCCAAAATGGAACAGATTTGAAAACATTTCTATATGAAGTTATTTTATCATCAATGACAGTGGTACCTCCACATTTAAACTCTTTACACCTCAGTAATCAATGTGTTATATGAAGATGTGTAAATGGCATTTAAGGAGATGAAGTCAGGGAGAGTAGCTAGACTTCACCAAAAAACCCCCCACAAAATTGAAGCCTAGTCCCAGCTGTATTTTAAGAGTGCTTAAGAGATTTTTAAAAAAATATATTTTAAAGATAGGAAAATTTCAAAGGAACTGAAAATGTCATAGAAGTTATTTTTATAAAAAAAGAAAGAAACATGAGACAGAAGACAACTATCAACTCCTCTGTCTCTCCCTCTTTCCATACATAGATAGTTTATAGATAAATCTATTATTATATGTAGAAATATATATATATAGAAATATATATGTGTCAGTACATACCTACTAGTTGATTACAATGATGATGATAGCTAACCATTACAAAGTATTTTTAAATTTACAAAGCACTTTAAAAATATGATCTCATTGTATCCTCACAAAAATCCTAGAAAGTAGCTGCTATTGTCATCTCCATTTATATATATATATCTTTCTCCACATATATATATATATATATATATAGATATTTATTTATCTGTAAGCACACACACACACAGACACACACCCCTATCCACTATGAAAATATCATGAGGGTTTTCATATGCTTTTTCTTGCAGCACTTCTAATCCATACTCTAGAAGATGTATAAAAAACACATGATCCATGCGGCAGCTAGGTGGCGCAGTGAGTAAGAGCGCCGGCCTCGGAGTTGACCCGAGATCGAATGTGGCCTCAGAAAATGAGTACCCACATATAAATAATGACTAGCTGTGTAACCTTGAGCAAGTTACTTAACCCCAATTGCTTAAAAAAAAAAAACACACATGATCCTAATGTTTCCTTTTAGTTGACATAAATAAATCCTCAATAGAGAAAAAACTGTTAAAAGTATTTTCTTTTCAATTTGTAGATAGAGGAGGGAGAGTACGATAATGGAATATGAGCTCAACATGGAATCAGGAGAAACTTGGATCCATATCCTACTTCTGACTTTTGATAATTGTGTGACTATGGGCAATTAACTTAACCTGTCTGCCTCAGTTTCCTCATCTGCAAAATGGGAGTAATTAAAGGCTCCTACCTCCTAGACTTATTTTAAGTATCAGATGGGGTAATATTTGTAAAATATTTTGTAAACATCTTAGCATCTATGTTAAATAAGGATAATAACAGCTTATTTACCTTAGAGTTGTAATGATTAAATGAGATAACTATGTTAAAAAAACTTGAGAAAAGCATAAAACCGCATACAAATGTTGGTGTTAATCAAATTAGATAGTATCTGTAAACTTTTGACACAATGACTGGCATATAATAAGCATTCAATAAATTCTTGTTCTCTTCCTCCCTTTCCCTTTATGACTCAATAATCCTTAGTTGATGGAATCACTACAATAGATTTTTACTCATTGTTTCTCAGGATAGCACAATCCCATGAAGTAAATGTTTCCAATATTGGGGGTGGTGAGGTGTTGGTTGGGGTTTTTTTTCTACCATTGTCACAGAGAATATTCTATATGAAATGAAAAAGGAGTATCAACTGATAAATTATGAGGTTTTCCAAGTGCTTCTATTTTTAATTTATTGTGCTGATGGCATCAAATAGGTTAATAATCATAATAATATCATAAGTCTTGTTAAAAGTAAAACCAAGTTAATCAAGAATATTTATTATCTCAATTGTAACATGTAATCAGTTAGGGATTCTATTAAGTTAGTTCATGTCTTGAACAGATACTACAGTAGAACAATGTCATGAGACTAAAATTGAATCTATGAGAATAAAGATATATATATATATATATATATATATATATATATATATATATATATATATATATATTAGAAAATGTATACAATGCAACTTATATTGCTACTTCCCCAACTAGGCCATATGCCAGTGGGTCATATTTCTAGAGGTTGATTGACTACTCTTTCCTATCAACCATCCATAGCCTTTCATGGGAGTACCTAGAACTCTTCTACAGAGTGGCCAGTTCAAAACTGAACAACCTCTGAATGGCTTATTAATTTATACTTAGTTGTAGATGTGTATCTATCACCTTCAGTCAATCACACAATGATTCCTATGAACCATCATCTGTCTTTATCTAATGATCAAAACACTATAATCCTTTCAAATTAATTATACTTTGGGTCAATTAATTGAATTAATCAAGCTATCTGGACCTTCTGTGATTACATTACTTAGGCTCAGGTTGGAATTTGAATAGATCTACACTGGTATAAGTTCCTCTCATCTGTATAGTCGCATCTGCTTGCAGTATGGAAGCATACCCATTCTTTGTTCTACCAACACATGTTTGAAGATAAATTAAACTTGTCCAACTCTCAAATATATTCCTATAAATTGAATGTTTCTAGGCCTCAATCACCACTTATTTTGTTGGCATAAAATCTCTATGCACATACATCTATGTATGATGTAGGTTAGAGTTTAACCACAAGCTATTACAAAATGAAGTTTTCTTCCCATCTTGATTTGATGAGGCCTTTAAAATTATGATTAAAAATAAAAGAAACTTATTCAATAACAAATTCAATGTACTAAGAGATATTTAGAAACTAACAGGTACAAAGCAGATTTCTGTCCTCGTTGTTAATCTTTTGTTTTGAAGAAGACCAGCAATATCATGGTGTGATATACTGACTCACTCTTGAATTAGATTTAAGTGAGGCAGAATTACACAAAGTAATCAGCCCCACTCTCTCTTCTAGCCATCAAAATCCCACCAGTGGCAGGACAAAAGTCAAGATAAGTGGCAAGTACCCAGGATGAAGTGTATGACCTTGGTGTCTTCAATATCTTAACAAGTCCTAAGCCCTCTGTAGCACTTGATTCAGCCACCTCCATGGCCATTGAAATAAATTGTTCTTATCCACCCATTCCACCAGGAGAAGTTTTCATATGCTTAAGGTAGACGTCCCCCTAACTCACTGATGGCTTTGAGGTTTCTCGGTTACCCACAACATGATTTAGCCTGTCTGCTGAGATGATTTTACTGGAGTTTGACTACCATGAATGCTACAGCTTTTTGGAGTCCCAAGCAAGAGTCAGGTGAAAGGTAGACGCCAAAGTTGGATAAGCAACCCTGATAAAAACTTAATAAGCCTTCACACTAGATGAACTAATCTTTCTTGAACACTCCATATACCCCAGATTTCTGTCCTTAGAGAATGTTCAAAAGAATATGCAATTTAAATTAGGTAAATATGAAATTATCTGGATAATTTGACAGAAAAGATAAGAACAGGTTTAATTCAGGGAGGAAGGAGATATTTAGAATAGAGAATTTTCTCTCATAGAGAAGATGGAAAGATTAAGACCATGTTCATGGTGAGAGGAATAAATCATTTCACCAACAATAACATAAGAATGTGTCTGCAATAACTCCAAGTGGACATTAGATAAATTGAATTCCAAGAGTTTGCAACAATCCAATCATTAAATAGAGGAAATGGAGCTATCTCCAAAAGTTAATGAGTCCTGGAAAAATGATAACGCTTTATTGTTGGAACCATGAGGTTAGCATCCATAGTGAAATGACCCAGTTTTCAGTTTCCTGCAATAATATCCCTCTGCCCAGGTTGCATTAAAGTTTCCTAAATGAAGTGAGTAGCTCAAAGAAATGTGAAGGAAGGCAACCTAATATATCTGGTACAGTAAGGTATGTTGAAATTTACCAGGATGTAAGCTAGAAACCTAGGGGAGAAATTGTTTGCTTACATTGAGAAGTCTGTTCATAGACTAGCAAGAAGCAATTCTCATTTATAAAAGGCAAGGTAAGTTAGGTCATTCTAGAAATGGTACAGATTTCAATTTGAAAATCAGTTTTGGAAATTGCTAACAATGAAAAAGAAGGCATATCCTGCAGTACACTAGCTGAAGAAATATTAATTTCTAGTCTTGATAGAGTATAAATCACCTGAACTTCTAAATAAAAAGAGCAGTCTTTTGGATATATAACCAGGTTAAGACTTAGCAAATCTTCTTAGGTAAATAAAGGAATAGAAATACAACTTTTAAAATACTTTTTTGTGTATGAAAGCAAGTCAGTTTTTCAAATTTCATTTCAGTTCATCAATGAACAAACATCAAGATTCTACTATGTCTACTGTGTTTGGCACCACTCATCTGTTTGGGCAGGGATGAAGAAAGAATAATGTGCCTTTCAAAAGTAATAGGTATAGGATATAAGTGTATGAGGCCATGTCCTAGAGTTTACAGAGTTGTAAAAGTTGTGATATTTGGGAAATATGATAGTAGAGGCTTCTGGTAAAAGTGAGTGACATTGACAGATTCCAGCTAAACCCAAGTCTTCTCCAAGACCTCATTAGCACAATAACATGAAACACAAATGTCTATAAGATACAGATAAATGGGGAAAAAAACTTGAATTAAAGTAGACTTTCAAAAAGAAAAAAAAATAAATAGTAAAAGAACAAAATGGCAAACGATCATGCTGGTAGATGACATGGACCTGTTCATAAGGAAAATGTAAAGGACATGTTTCCCAGTCCCTTTAATGTCTGGTTTGCTCTGAGTCAGCGTGAATGGACAGATACCATGTTGTTGAACAAAGCAATAGCTTTATGCCAAGGAGACCTTTGAAAAGCAAATGTAGCAACTGAAGTGAAAGAGAAGTTTGGATTGGGGTTGAATTGAAGTGGGGAGATGCAACAGAATGCTAATGTTATCACTCATCCTTATTAAAGGGACTAAATAGTATGAAAAACAAGAGAAAAATCCTAATATAATAAAGAAATGATACGGATTAAGTAAACCCCCTGTATAAAACTACAGAAGAGGAAAAAAACAACATAGCAACGACTCTAAGTAGCAGGCTAAAAAGCAGAAAGCCTTGTCCATGAAAATTTTGAGAGTGATTATAGGTCTAGTAAGGAAAAAAAGGATGAGATAACAGAAGAGATAAAGAGTCCCATTAGAACTCTTAAACTAAACTTTGGAAAGTCACTCAATAATTAAGAATAGAAGCTGGAGAAACTTACTAAATCATAACAGAAGTAATGAACCTTGACAATCCAATGATACTACAAGAGATACCCAAGAAGAATCCTAAGCATGATAAATTGTGAGAATATTTGAAATATCCACTGTCAGAAGCAATTGACCCAGAAAACAGAATGAGGAGAGATCATTTAAGAATCATTGAGCTCCGTAGAAAGCATAATGAAACAACTACAACAAAAAATTGTTGGGATCCATATTTCAATAAATCATAAAATAAATCTAACAAGAGCTCTCGGCTGAAGATGGTAAATTGAAAGTTTGCATGAATGAAAATGCACAGAGGAATCCTTTCACTCTCCTTGACCAACATGGTCAAGAGTGCAACCATTGGATCATATTTGGAACTGAGTCCCACCTGGTAATACATTTTCCTCATCTTATCAAGTATCCACTGAATGATTTGATTCTTCTTGATTACATATAATATCTTGGTCTCCATGATATTAGGAGTGGGGTTGGGGAATGAGATGGTATTTTCAGAGAGGATTGCAAACTAAGCCCCCAAGAATCTCCTGCTCAGTAGGCTTTAAAAGACATGGTCAGACCTTCTAGATCGCTCCATTCCTGCCCACCAATCATGACAGGACTCTTGTAGCCTCTCACTAGAATTCCCTTGAGAAAACGAGAAGCTTGTGTAGAATTACAA
>WOXC01005025.1:0-105000 GCA_011680675.1 Gymnobelideus leadbeateri | reverse complement strand
GGAAAAACCACTGACCTGGAGAATAGATCCAGGAAAGACAATTTAAAAATTATTGGACTACCTGAAATCCATGATCAAAGAAAGAACCTAGAAATCACCCTTCAAGAAATTCTCAAGGAAAATTGCCCTGATGTTTTACATCCAGAGGGCAAAATAGAGGTTGAAAGAATCCACTGATCACGTCCTGAAAAAGGTCCCAAAAAGAAAACTCCCAGGAATATTATAGCCAGATTCCAGAATCCCCAGATCAAGGAGAAAATACTCCAAGCAGCCAGGAAGAAACAATTTCAATATTGTGGAAACACAATCAGAATAGCACAGGACCTGGCAGCTTCTACAGTGAGGGATGGAAGGGCATGGAAAATTATATTCCAGAGGGCAAAAGAGCTGGGAATGAACCCAAGGGTCACCTACCCAGCAAAACTGAGCATTTTGTTTCAGGGGAAAATATGGTCATTCAGTGGAATAGAGGACTTTCAAGCATTCTTGAGGAAAAAAGCAGAGTTGAATAGAAAATTTGACATCCAGACACAACAAGCAAGAGATGCCTGAGAAGTTAATCAGGGAAAAGAAATCAAAAGGAACTTATCAAAGTTGAACTATTTACATTCCTAAATGGAAAAACAATAACTGTGACTGATGAAACCCCTCTCAGTATGAAAATAATGGAAGAAGGGTGTATGGTCATTTGAATACATATGTGAATGTGTGTATATATGTTTACAGTTATACATGGATAGAGGGCATAGGTTGAATTTGTTGGGAAGGGATGATACTTAAGGGGTGAAATTATGAGGTGAGAGAGGAAAGTGGCAAGAGACAGGGTAGGGTAAACTATCTCATTTAGAAGAAGCAAGGGGAAGAGGCTACTGGGGAGGGGAAGAACAGGAAGACAAAAAGGCAAAGCCATATTCTCATTGAAGTTGGGTCAAGGAGAGAATCACATACATACTAAATGAGATATCTCACTCTGCAGGAGAGTAGGGAAAAGGGGGACGAGAGGGGTGAGGATGGAGGGGAGGGCATTCTTGGGGGGAGGGGAGGTTGGAAGTACCCACTATCAAAGTGGGACAGGATCAAAGTAGGGAATGGGCCAGGTAGGAGGTGAGATGGGTGGGAGGGAAATATAGTCAGTATTTTAAAATATATCTACTCTGGTAATGTTTTCCATAGCTATACATGTACAACATATTCTGAATTGTTTATCTTCTCAGAGGGAGTGGGTGACAAGGGAGGAAGGGAATGTATCTGAAAATCGAAGTTTTAAAATTAAATCTTTCATACGATGTCCAGGCACTGGGGCACAGAGATTCACCTTGCCATAATGGCAATGTCGAAGGGGGTATGGGAGAAGATATGGGAGAGAGCAGATTGGATGAGGGGATATCTAGTGGGATTGCTATTCTGGAGTGGTGGGTAGGGAAAAATGGGGGAAAAATTGTAACTCAAAATTTGGTGGAAATGAATTATGTAAACCGGAAGCTAACAATGCATTTGTTTTATAAAAAAAGTCTACTATATATCAGACATTGTCTTAATTGCTGGAGAAACAAATGTGTAGATCTCTCACAAAAGGAAGCCTAAAAAGAGTTGGGGTGAGAGAAAAAACAAAAGACCCAAAGCAGGACATGATGGAGAAAGGCAAATTATTACAGCTGGGGAGAAAATGAAGAGATAGCTTTCTTGGGCACCCTTCAAGAATGAAGGTTCTGGGAGGGGCTCTCTCCTCACTCCAGAAAGACCCATTGAATGAATGAATGAACTTATAACAGACACACTTGAAGACCAAAGAGGCCACTTGTCTGCAAGTGGACCTTCTCAGCAGACTCCATATCACCAGTGTTAGGCAAATGTCCACCTTGCTTACATGTAGGATTGATCATTGGAATAATGGAGACATTATGACAGCATTTATAAGTGTTAAGATAAATAAGAAACTTGGGAGAAGAGCCCTCACCTGCTTAGAGAAAATCACTTTGGGCTAGATGTCTTACTTCCCTGCTGAACACCATGCATCATTTTTCTTTTAGCTTTTCCTTATTCTATCCTCATTGAATCTATCTGTCACCTCCCTCCTTACCACCCCATAATCTTTTCTATTGCTTTGCCATTCAGTGGGTCAATGCTATTATGGATTTCAATAATCATGAGCCCAAATTCAGTCATGTTCAATCAAAGCACTGAGTATGAAAACATGGCTTTGAGAAATGTACCTAGGATAGGGCAATCAGGACACTGAAAATTCAAGGGTGTGGATAGAAGTGTAAAAAAATGAGTTCATCACCTAGTTGCCAGGAAGAATCCATTAATGTAGAATGTTCTGAGGCTAAGTGATCCCTTCCTCACTGTCCCCAAACCTCAAATCTGTGTAGCCCAGGTGACCTCCTCCCTGAATAGGTCAGAGCCTTTTCCCATCACCCTTTAGTCCCTCTGCCTGCAGAACTGCCCAGTTTCCCCTGGATTCCCCAAATTAATTTGCCTTTGGAAAGTCATTTTGAGAGTATGTTTTATGTTTCTTGGTCCCAGATCATTTAATGAAGCTCAGTCTAAGCACTAAAATCACTCATTATGGCTCTAAATCAACCCTATCCTTTTAGGATCAGGGCTTCTAGGTTACCAGGCTTCTCAGACTTCCTCTGTAGTCCCACATCAAGAAACATGTTTTAATTTACTGTAACAGTTACCAAGTAGACATTTAAATTGATCCCTGAGGCAGGGGTGGTGCATTTTAAGCATAAGACACTCAAAGTTTAAAGAACATGATGGGGGCTCTGAAAAGGGTAGTTTTGTTTTTTTGATCTTCCCCCACTACAAGAAACATACACAACAAAGTCTTGTGAAAGAGATATCCATTACTATAATTTAATGCATTGAGTTAGCAAGAAAAAGTAGGCTTTCCCTCAAAATTAATTAGTCTCCATAATTAGAAATGATTTAAGAAAGAGAGAATATATTCAATTCATATCTCAGCCATATAACTTGGGTTATAGTTTGCTGACAGACACTAAAGCCAACCATGCATAGCTAATACTCAGAGATATATTAATTACCTCACTTAATGAGCATGCATACAGACATCAATAACTGCTCCACAGAGAATGAATGAGAACAAAATGAAAAGAAAAAAAATCTTTATTAAGATGCCATTTTTCCAGCTGATTTCCTGCCCCAGTCACATGCAGCTGAGGACATGCCAGGAAGTAAGAGACAGTCTGGGATACGAGGGAATCTTTTTTTTTTTAAACAAATGCTTTATTAACTTCTGTTTTACATCATTCATTTCCGCCAGATTTTGAGTTACAATCATTTTCCCCCCATTATTCCCCTACCCAACCTTCCAGAATAGTAATCCCACAGGATATCGCTTCCTCCAATCTGCTCTCTCCCATACCTTCTCCCATACCCCCTTCGACTTTTCCATTAGAGGAAAGTGAATCTTTGTGTCACAATGCCTGCACATCTTCTCTCCCAATTATAAGCAAAAGAGTATTAATAATAGTATTTATATATATATATATATATATATATATATATATATATATGAAACATTTAATGTTACGACCTCGAATTTCAGATCCATTTCCTTCCTCCCTTGTCACCCATTCCTTCTTGGGAGATAAGTAATTCAGTATATGTTGTACATGTCTAGCTATGCAAAACATTATCATAGTAGATATATTGTACAAGGCTGCTTATAATTCCCTCCCACTCATCCCACCCCCCACCTGGTCCATTCCCTACATGATCCTGTCCCTCTTTTATAGTGGGTACTTCCAACCTCCCCTCATCCCAAGGATGCCCTCCCATCCATCTTCCCTCCTCCCATCCCCCTTCCCCCTATCCTGCTGCAGGTTGAGATATCCCATTTAGTTTGTATGTCATTTTCTCCCTGAACCAAATTCAATGTGAATGTGGTTTTGCCTTTTAAGCCTTCCTTATTCTCCCCCTCTTTTGCAACCACTTCCCCTTGCTTCTTCTGCATGGGATAGTTTACACTACCCTGTCTCTCCCCATCTCCTCTTGCCACTTTCCTCTCTCACCTCATAATTTCATCCCTTGAGTATTCTCCCTTCCCAACAAATTCAACCTATGCCCTCTATCCATATATAACTGTAACCATATACACACACATTCACATATGTATTCATATGACCACACCCCCTTCTTCCATTATTTTCATAGTGAGAAAGATATCATCAGTCACAGTTATTGCTTTTCCATATAGGAATGTAAATAGTTCAACTTTGATAAGTTCCTTTTGATTTCTTTTCCCTGATTACCTTCTCAGGCATCTCTTGCTTCTTGTGTCTGGATGTCAAATTTTCTATTCAATTCTGGTTTTTTCCTCAAGAATGCTTGAAAGTCCTCTATTCCACTGAATGACCATATTTTCCCCTGAAACAAAATACTCAGTTTTGCTGGGTAGGTGACCCTTGGGTTCATTCCCAGTTCTTTTGCCCTCTGGAATATCATATTCCATGCCCTTCCATCCCTCAGTGTAGAAGCTGCCAGGTCCTGGGCCATTCTGATTGTGTTTCCACAATATTGAAATTGTTTCTTCCTGGCTGCGTGGAGTATTTTCTCCTTGATCTGGGGATTCTGGAACCTGGCTATAATATTCATGGGAGTTTTCTTTTTGGGATCTTTTTCAGGAGGTGATTGGTAGATTCTTTCAACCTCTATTTTGCCCTCTGGATCTAAAACATCAGGGCAGTTTTCCTTGGGAATTTCTTGAAGGGTGATTTGTAGGTTCTTTCCTTGATCATGGCTTTCAGGTAGTCCAATAATTTTTAAATTGTCTCTCCTGGATCTTATAAGCCTCTCTTTCCCTAGTATCTTGGAGGTGTGGGGATTTTTGTTGTTTTTTTTTTTGGGGGGGGGGCTGACTTCTCAGGTACCATAAGGGCAGATAGCTAGGAGGCTGTTTTGTCTTCAGCCTGACCTAAGGTTCTTGGTCCTGTTTGGTTATTTTGGAGAACATAGATATGTTCACAGCTTCTGAAAAATGGAGGACAAAAAATCGAGACAGATGCCCCATCCAGAAGTATAAACCAGATTCTTTCAGTTCTCTCTGCACTAGGAAACTGGGAAAACTTCAGGTGCTTTTTATATTTTTTGTTTGTTTTTCAAGGCTTACTCTCAAACCTTTATGGAGGAAGGGACTTCCAGGCCCTATGCCTGTAAAAAAAAAGCCCAAAAATTCACTTGTATTGGACACAGAGTAAATCTCTGCTAGAACATTCTATGGTGCTCTGACCCCACATGGAGGGAAGGTGGGATCTTATATACAGAAAGTTGTGGGAGGATTCAAGGTCTAGAGGAGGAGTTTGGGGAGGGTCTTCAGGAGGAATCAGATGAGGTCAATGAGTGATTAATGTTGGGAAGTTGCTGGAGGACACCTGGAGCTGCTCAAGGTGGGATGTCTAGTAACAGAGATTTGGGCCCAGCCATCAAGCAAGGCTTATGGCCTCATGCAAATGCCTCATCAAATGGGGCAATTTAATTAGAGTCCAAGGGGGTTCCCAGAGTCTGTACCTCATCATCTGTGCTAGGATTTGGGAATATAAATATACAAAAAAAAAAACCCTTATTACAGAACTTAGTTTTTTTGGATGGATAAATGAATGTAAGATAATGTCAAGAAAGTGTTGGGGGGAGGGGGAGATTGGTGGTGATGGGGTACAGGCTCTGGGAAACCCCTTGAAATATGATTGAATCTTCCCACTTGATGAGGCATTTTCCTGAGGCCACAAGCCTTTCATTGTCCTAAGCCCAAATCTCTGTTACTCTTAACCTACCCTAGCCCTCTGTTGTCCAGCTACTTTCTACCCTTGATTCTATTAAAATATCTATACCCAAATCTATTACCCTTAGACTGGCCTAGCCCTTCATTGTCTGCCATCTCCAGGCAGCCTTCAGCTATTTCCCACCTTTAATCCTATCATTGGACTCTGACCTTGTAATGGATAATTGAGGCAAATGTTGGACTGCAAGGAATCAGAAGTTTTGGGAGTGCTTTTATTAGCCTGCAACTGTCTCTGAGAAGGGAAGGCAGCCCTGAGTAGTCTCTCCAGAAAGCTTTTATACAGTAAAAAGTACATTGTGAAACAAACAGTGGTCAGCAAGGCAACAGTTGCTACATAGGGATGTAAACTAAGGGGGCTCTACAAGCTAACTGGGCAGATCTTTGTTTTAGTTACATATTGGTTACAAGGCAGGTACAGGGTGAGGTTT
This sequence comes from Gymnobelideus leadbeateri, assembly GCA_011680675.1. Classification (NCBI taxonomy): domain Eukaryota; kingdom Metazoa; phylum Chordata; class Mammalia; order Diprotodontia; family Petauridae; genus Gymnobelideus; species Gymnobelideus leadbeateri. The sequence goes on along the minus strand of WOXC01005025.1, from coordinate 98,766 downwards.
CACAACAGTCATACCTTTACTCTAGGTTCCTGGGGCCCCCTGAGGCCCTTGTGAGAGGCCTTGTGTAGGAGCTAGCACTATGGGAGCCTAACTGGCACTTCAACCCCAGTTCTTCAGGATCCTCCTTAGACTTCTCCTCAAGACCCTCCCCAAACTCCTCCTCTAGACCACACCTAAAACGCCCCATGGTCTTTCTGTATATAAGATTCATCTTGCCTCCATGATTGGGCTGAGAATTCAATCTAGTGCAAACTCACTCACTCAGATTATTTTGGCCGCTTGTCCAATACAAGCCTCACAGATACTAGGCTCCTTAAAAGTGTACCCATTGTGGTGAATCTTTAATAAACTTTGCTTTACTTTGGCTGAGAGAAGACTTGAGCCAAATTCATTTGGCAGGACCCAGCACCTTGGTATTTTGAGGTCCTGAGCATCCACAAACCCTAAAGCTCAACAGTGGCACCTGAGTTTAGCATGAAAGGAAGCTCTCAATTCTCAGAGGTGGAGGTGAAGGCTAATCATTCCAGATGTGTAAGACCAGTGGTGTAAATGGAGTATTGGGATAGAGAAAAATGAGATGGAATTTAGATAGGGGATTAGATACTGCAATCAAGGCAATTGGCCTGAAATGTAAATTATGTGATGGAAGGGGTGAAATATAGAATGCCTGGAAAGGAATATTGGAACCATGTTAGAGACTATAAAAGCAAGTCTGGGGAAATGCTGTTTTACTTGAAAAATAGCAGAGGACAACTTTTATGTTTTTTATCTATCTCTTCATTCATTCAATTATTTCTTTGTTTATTTTTGGTGAGGAGTGATATAATTAATTTCCACACGTATACTATTCTTTTCCAAATAATTCATTCTTTATTTTAACAAACTGATATATATGTATATATAGATATAGATATAGATAGAATAATTTCATGTTTCTACATAGACACCATCCATATTTCCCTCTTGTCTATTAAATAAAATCCATGTCCCATAGCCCTGTGAAGTCTCTTGGATTTGGAGTTCAAATGATTAAACAATGCTAATTCCTCTCCCCTGTCTTCTACTTGTAACCTTTGGTATCAGTACCCCTTTCTGACTTCTTTTTTCATTCCTTCAAATGAGGGATCTACACCAGATGATGATCTCAGAGGCACTTTCTAGCTCAAAATCCAAGGATATTCTTTGAAACTATCTCTGTCATTCCCCTTTTTATAGAACCAATATCCTATCCAGACTCTACTGCTATTCTAGCTATGATTCATTCAATGATGGATATATTTTCTTTGTTTACCAATTAGTGGATGACATGATATTGGCTTTCCACAGCCATCACGTGGAAGTTTTACAAAGCCACTTGTTACATTATATTGCATATGCGGTCTCCCAAAATTCCTGTTCCAAGGTCCTAGAAGATTTGCAAATTATACCTTGTCCTTTACAGTGTCTTCTAGGTAAGCAGTAAGAACCATGAGGAGGTTGGAGCTGACCTGGTTGCTCATGCTTCTCCACCTCCACTTAGAATCCAATGGAAGATTTATTGCAGAAGTCTAAACTCTGATTGAAATGTGTGAGTGATTCAATGAGAATTTATAGTGCTAATAGTTAAAAAAAGTTCAATCCAAACTTACATATGAAGCAAGAAGCATCATCCAGTGTTTAATCAAATCCTGTTGACAGAATACAGTGTTGGGGAACTTATTTCTCCTAGAGGTGTCTGATTTCATATTGGAAATGACCTAATGATTTCAAAGGCTTTGTAATGGTAATATCAGAGGCTCTTCCAAAGTCATAGATTATGCTGGTCAACTTCGGGGTAGACTTTCCCTCTCTTTCAAGTAGAGCACCCACTCAGGATATGTAGGAGTATATGTACAGGCCCCTCTGCTCAGAGTATTTAGAGAGATACTTTACTTGCAGGTGAAAAGTTTGAATTATGAAAGAGGTTTTTTTTTTATCTATCTATCTATTTATTTATTTTAAAGAAAAGAGATTTAATAGAAATCATGGAGGGAATAAATATTGACCTCAAGGATGTATGAAGATATCTAGATTAAGTCACTGGCATGGCTAGAACAGTTAGAAGGCTGGGAATGTGCTTCATTTGCTTTGTTTATTTGATTCCTCACCACAAGCCTGGTGGCTAGATACCCCGTGATTTAGTAGTGCTAGTTTCAACAAGTATATAGGGGTTGGATTAGATGATTACTGAAGTCTATGTCAATACATGGGTTTTGTGATTCATTTATTATTATCTACATTTCACAAATGAGTAATCTGATGTAGGCAGTGAGTGAGGTTCGATGACTTGTCCAGGGTCACTCTGCTAGTATCACAGGTGGGTTTGTGAATTCATATATCTTCTGACACCAATACCACTGTTCTACCCACTACACAACCCTGCCTCTATGCCTCAAATATGAAGATTCTGTAATGGAGAAGAATCCTTTGGTGTATGTGCCCAGTGCTAGAGAAAGACCAAATCAAAACAAACACCCTCTCGTCCTAAGAAAATGTGTCCTTCATCCTTTCTTGGTGCTCACTAATATCAAACTACCCATATATTTTTTCCACCAGAGTTTGATCATTTTCTGCAACATTTAAAAACCCCAGGCACATCTCTGGGTATCTCTTGGGTCAGACACTTTATTTTCCCCTGACAACTCCCAGCTGGAACTCCCCTTTGAACAGGTGCTGATTTTCATTGGTACAGGGAATTTCCTCACTAGGATGTCCCTATTAGAATGAAATCACAGTTACGATAACAATGAACGAATAAAATATAATGGGAAAGAGAGAGAAAAGGAGGAAAATACCTCAGCCTACACTACACTTATCTCAAAGCAACAGCTGGCTCATTCCAATTATCGTTCATTGCTCCTAGTTCTACCTCTAGGAGCCAAGAATAATAAAATCTAACTTCTCTTTCATAGGAAAACCTTTCAAATACTTCACCTAGATAATCAATCAGTCAATCAATCAAAAAGCATGCATTCAATGACTACAATGTGTCAGACTCTGGACTAAGCGTTTGGTCAGCAAACCTGTACATTAATGCACAAACACATATGTGTGCCTCCGTGTGTGTATGTGTGTGTGTGTGTGTGTGTGTGTGTGTGTGTGTGTGTGTGTGTGTGCATAGCAATTTCTGCCCTTAAGGTGCAGATTACATTTTGTGAAGAGACTTTTTTCTAACCCAAGTCTACCCTTTTTTCTTCAAGTGATATGAGCATGTTTTAGTTTCAAATTCACTTGCCCTATTCTCAATCTCCTCTGAATGCCCTGCATCTCAGTAATGTCCTTTATAAAGTATGATATCTAGAACTGAGCTCACTACTCTAGATGTGATTTGACCAGGATATATAACAGTAGGGTTATCACAACATTTACTAAATTGTCATCAACCAAAGGATGGAAGGGTAAGATAATTTGGAGAGATTTTTTTTAATTTATTTGTTTATTTTTAGTTTACAAGATTCAATTCCATAGTTCCTTGAGTTTCATATTTCCCTACCCTTCTTCCCCCCACACCCCACTACGGCATATTGTCCAGAATAGGATCTGCAAATACTTTCACAATAGACATTAGTCAAGTCCATTGCAGTATGCTGGGAGCTGAGCCCAAGCCTGGGGTGCCCATAGTTTTAGCACCAGGGTGGCCCCGACCAACAGCAGATGGAGGGACTTCAAGATAGTGGAACACTAGCATCTGTGGCAGTTTCCAGAATTATCACCCCACAAATGCCCAGGGCAAAGTGAAAGGTCAGTGTGAGCTTTGCAGGAGCAGGGGGAGTGAGAGTTTAATCTGGCCTTTGCCCACAGGATGAGAAGGCCAGAAGCAGCAGAGGTGCTGCAGCAGAGCAGCCCCTACCACATGGCTTCTTCAGAACTCCTGGCCTGCAGATTGTAGGGGGAGCAAGCAACCATTCTGAGGGGTAATCACTCATGCTTTAATCTGCTGGGATCTGGATTGCTATCTTGGGTAGAGGTCTTGGGATATATAACTAGGTTCCAGAGCCTGTGGAGGCTTCACAAAGGATGCCAAACTTATAACTCTGGCAGCTGCAAAATCCCAAGCAACTTGGACAAAGCTCACTTTTCTGGAAGCAGAATTCTCCTGTGGTAAAAAGATCAAAAATCAAGTAATTCAGTGGCAACATGAGCAAGCAAAGTAAGCACAGGAAGCACAGCAATCCAACTTTAGATTCCTATTTTGGTGACCAAAAGGATCAAAGCATGGAACAGGAGGAAGACAATGAAGTCAGAACTCCTGTAAAAAAAGCTTCCAAGAAAAATATGAACTGTCTGCAAGCCATAGAATGGCTTAAGAAGGATTTTGAAAACAAGTTAAGAGAAGTGGAGGAAAACATTGAGAAGAGAAATGAGAATGATGCAAGAAAATCATGAAAAGACAGTCAATAACCTCAATGAAGAAAATAAAACCTTAAAGAATAAACTAACTCAAATGGCAAAAGAGGTTCAGAAAGCCTATTCTCCTAAATGGCTTCCTTGCCTGAAAATCTCAACTCTCTCCAATCCATTATATATGAAGCTACCAAAATGATTTTCCTTTGCCCCCTATAAATTGTTTCTTCTTGGCTGCTTGTAATATTTTCTCCTTGATCTGGGAATTTGGGAACCTGGCTATAATATTCCTAGGAGTTGCCTTTTTGGGATCTTATTCAGGAGGTGATTTGTGGATTCTTTCAACCTCTATTTTTCCTTCTTGTTCTAAAACATCACCGCAATTTTCCTTGAGAATTGCTTGAAGGATGATTTCTAGGTTCTTTCTTTGATCATGCCTTTCAGGTAGTTGAATAATTTTTAAATTATCTCTCCTGGATCTATTTTCCAGGTCAGTGGTTTTTCCCATGTAATATTTCACATTTCTTTCTATTCTTTCATTCATTTTGGATCTGTTTAACAGCAACTTGATTTCTCATAAAGTCATTAGCTTCCACTTGCTCCAACCTAATTCTGAAGGAATTATTCTTGTCAGTGTGTTTTTGAAATTCCTTTTCCATCTGGGAAATTTTACTTTTTTTAATTATTAATTTGTTTATTTTTCATTTAGAAGATTCAATTCCATAGTTCTTTGAGTTTCAAATTTCCCTTCCCTCCCTCCCCCCCAACCCCCACAACCAAATATGGTCCAGTACAGGATCTGCAAATATTTTCACATTAGACACTAGTCAAGTTCCAAAGGCATATTGTACTAGACAGGATGAAAAATGGTAAGGAAGAAATTAAACCAAACAATGAAAAGAGAAAGATAAATTACTTTGCTTCCATCAGGATTCAAGCTCAGTTATTTCTAGTTATTTATCTGGATCTAGACATCTCTCTTCTTCATGAGTCTTTCAGGATTGACTTATATCACTGGATTTCTGAGAAGAGTCCAGTCTGTCATAGATAGTCATCACACATATGTTGTGTCTGTGATTGTATATAGATTTCTCCTGGTTCTACTCTTCTGACTCAGCCTCAGTTTGTATAAGCCTCTCCAGGTAAATATGAAAACAGTCTCCTCCTCATTTCTTATAGAACAATAGTATTCCATTACATGCATATACCACAAATTGTTTACCCATTCCCCAATTAATGGGCACCCCTTTAATTTCTAATACTTTGCAACCACAAAAAGAGCTGCTATAAACATTTTTGTACATATGGGTCTTCCTCCCACTTCTATGATCTCTTTGGGATATAACCCTAGAAGTGGTATTGCTGGGTCAAAGGGTATGACATCATTTATAGCCCTTTGGGTATAATTCCAGATTGCTCTCCAGAATGGTTGGATAAATTCACAACTACACTCAGGAGACACTCCATTCTGTACTTTTCAGTGGCAGCCCCAGCTCCTGGCCTGCGAACTGTAGGGAAATCTAGCGATCAGTTTTGCGGGGTAATCTCTCTTGCTTTAACCTCCCTGGATCTGGATTGTGATCTGGGGGGGTGGGTCTGGGGTGGGTATCCAGCTTGCCAGAAAGTTGTGAAGACCCCAACATTCTCAAGAAAGCTCTCCTGCCTGGTGGCATAGTCCTACTGTGGCAACAAGCCCAAAAGTCAAGTAATTAAGTGGCAACATGTCATGGCAAAGGAAACAAAATAAACAGAAAAATGCAACCTTAGACTCCTATTTTGGGGGCAAAGAGGATTGAAGCATAGGACAGGAAGAGGATTGTAAGGTCAGAAATCCTGCTCCAAAAGCCCCAAAGGAAAATATGAGTGGATTAGAGGCCATAGAGGACCCTAAGAAGGACTTTAAAAACCAAATAAAAGAAGTGGAGGAAAAATTGGGAAGAGAAATGAGAAGGATGCAGGAAAAGTATGAAATGAGGGTCAACAGCCTGACTGAGGAAACAACACCTTAAAAAATAGACTAACTCAAATGGCAAAGGAGGTCCAAAAGGGCAATGAGGAGAAGAAGAGTGCCTTAAAAAGCCGAATTTGCCAGATGGAAAAAGAACCTCAAAAGGACACTGAGGAGATTCATTCCTTCAGAATTATACTGGAGCAAATGGAAGCTAATGACTTTATGAGGAATCAAGATGCTGTTAAGCAGATCCAAACAAATGAAAGAATAGAAGGCAATATGAAATACCTCATGGGAAAAATCACTGACCTGGAAAATAGATCCAGGAGAGACAATTTAAAAATTATTGGACTACCTGAAAGCCATGATCATAGAAAGAACCTAGAAATCACCCTTCAAGAAATTCTTAAGGAAAATTGCCCTGATGTTTTAGACCCAGAGGGCAAAATAGAGGTAGAAAGAATCCACCAATCACCTCCTGAAAAAGATCTCCAAAAGAAAACTCCCAGGAATATTATAGCCAGGTTCCAGAATCCCCAGATCAAGGAGAAAATGCTACAAGCAGCCAGGAAGAAACAATTTCAATATTGTGGAAACACAATCAGAATAGCACAGGACCTGGCAGCTTCTACACTACCATTGAAAGGCATGGAATATGATGTTCCAGAGGGCAAAAGAGCTGGGACTGAACCCAAGGGTCACCTACCCAGCAAAACTGAGTATTTTGTTTCAGGGAAAAATATGGTCATTCAGTGGAATAGAGGACTTTCAAGCATTCTTGAGGAAAAAATCAGAGTTGAATAGAAAATTTGACATCCAGACACAAGAAGCAAGAGATGCCTGAGAAGGTAATCATGGAAAAGAAATCAAAAGGAACCTATCAAAGTTGACCTATTTACATTCCTACATGGAAAAACAATAACTATGTCTGATGAACCCTTTCTCAGTATGTAAATAATGGAAGAAGGATGTATGGTCATATGAATACATATGTGAATGTGTGTATATATGTTTACAGTTACACATGGAGAGAGGGCATATGTTGAATTTGTTGGGAAGGGATGATACTTAAGGGGTGAAATTAAGAGGTGAGAGCCGAAAGTGACAAGAGGAGATGCGGAGAGACAGGGTAAGGTAAACTATCTCATGTAGAAGAAATAATGGGAAGTGGTTGCAAGGGAGGGGGAGAATCGGAAGGCAAAAAGGCAAAACCACATCCTCATTGAATTTGGTTCAGGGAGAAAATGACATACACACTAAATGGGATATCTCAACCTGCAGCAGAATAGGGGGAATGGGGATGAGAGGAGGGGTGATGAATGGGAGGACATTCTTGGGGGGAGGGGAGGTTGGAAGTACCCACTATAGAAGAGAGACAGGTTCAAGTATCGAATGGACCAGGTTGGGGGTGGGATGGGTGGGAGGGAATTATACTAAGCCTTGTCCAATATATCTACTATGGTAATATTTTGCATAGCTATACATGTACAACACATACTGAATTACTTATCTTCCCAGAGGGAATGCATGACAAGGGAGGAAGGGAATGTATCTGAAATTCAAGTTCTTAAAATTAAATGTTTCAAATATATATGCATACTTTCATCAATTTAAAAAATCTGGTATATCTAGTCCACCTCCCCTAGCATTTATTTTCATTAGTTCCCTTGATATTCTGGACCGTTTGTTTTTCCAGATAAAATTTGTTACTATTTTTCTAACTCTACAAAGTAGTTTTTTGGTAAATTGATTGGTATGGCACAATATATAATTTAGTTTGGGCAAAGTTGTCATTTTTATTATATTAGCTCGACCCAGCCACAAGCAACTGATATTTTTCTAATTAGTTAGATCTGATTTTATTAGTGTGAGAAGTGTTTTGTAATTGTGATGATATAGGTCCTGTGTTTGCTATGGCAGGTAGATTCCCAAATATTTTATAATGTCTCCAATGACTTTAAATAGAATTTCTCTTTCTCTCTCTTGCTTTTGAATTTCACTAGACATATACAGGAATGCTGAGGATTTATGTGGGTTTATTTTGTATCCTGCAACTTTGCCAAATTTGTTTGCAATTTTACTTTTTAAGGCATTCTCCTCTTCATTGGCTTTTTGGTAATCTTTTGCTATTTGAGTTAATCTGTTTTTTAAGGTGTTATTTTCTTCAGTAGTTTTTTTGGGGGGGGTCTCCTTTCGCAGGCTGTTGACTGACTTTTCATGATTTTCTTGCATCATTCTCATTTCTCTTTCCAAATTTTCCTTCAATTCTCTTACTTGATTTTCAAAATCCTTCCTGAGGTCCTCCATGGCCTATAATTAGTTTATATTTTTCCTGGAAGCTTTTGATACAGGAGTTTTGACTTTGTCTTCTTCTGGTTCCATATTGTCATCCTTTTTGTCCTGAAAATAAGCCTCTATGATCTGATTGTGCTTCCTCTGCTTGCTCATCCTGCCAGCCAATTACTTGATATTTGAGCTTTTTGTCCCAGTGGGTCTCTGCTTCCAGAGTGGAGAGCTTTGTCCTACATCCCTAGGGATTTTGCAGATGTTGTCAGAGGTCTGAGGAGGGTGCCCTGTAGCCACCACCAGTTCTCTTCACCTTTCCTTACAGCACAATACAAACACATCATGTCTATTTTTCATCCTTCTTTAGATAGATTTTTTATTTTCTTTCGCTCTCTTTTTGTTTGGTTTAGAATTTACCCCTCCTTTAATATCCATTCTTTCTCATTTCATGTTCCATTTCCCCAATTCTTTCTTATTTCCTTTTGAGGAAAATAGCTTTCTGTACCCCAGCATGCTTGTATACTTTCTTCCATTGACAAGATTAAATGATCATATGTATCAAGTTTCTGCTGCACCTTCAAACTCCTCCTCCTCCTTGTTTTTATAGACTTTTACATAGTTACCCCAATTATATGATGCAAATTTCCCTATTCTTCCCCTTCACTTCATTCTTTTAAAATAATAATAATGTAATAGAACCACTGCCAGGCCTTTTGTCAGATTAGATTTCCTTTACATGATGATGGTGATAGGGTTCACAGAGGGCACCTGTATTATGTCATATTAGAATGTCAGAAGCCTTTTATTCTTTATTCTTTAGTTGATTGTTCATGTTCAACTTTTAAAAATTACCTTTAAAAATGCTTGACTCCTGTGTTTGTACTTCACAGATTTTCTGCAGTTCTGACCATTTCATGAGGAGTTCTTGCTAGTGCTATGTTTTATTAAGGGTCGAATTCTTCCACCACAACCTCATGTTAAGATTACCTATAGTTTTGTTGAGTAAGTTATTGCCAGAAGTAAAGGTAAAAGCTTTGTCTTTTAGAATATTACATTCCAAGTTCTTTGTTTCTTTAAAGTAGTGCCTGCTAAATCTTGTGTGATTCTAATTTTGGCTCCTTGGTACTTTTAGTGTTGCTTAGTTATTATACCAAATTTTTTAACTTGGAAGCTCTGAATTTTAGGTATAATTTTCCTTGGGGATTTTACTCTGGTGTTTCATGTGCAGCTATGTGCTCACACATGTACATATAGCCCCATAAAATACACAAGTGTATTTCATATGTACACACATGTAATATATATCATTCCCCTATATATAAATATACTTATGTGTATAATATTATCTGTATGTATTTACATTTTGTCTCCTAAAATATCAGAGCATTTTTCTTTTAAAATTTCTTGAATTACATCATCTAGGCTCTTTTTTGGCTGTTGTTCATGTCTTTCAGATAGTTTAATAGTTCTTCATTTTTTTTTTCTTCAGTTTTTTTTTTCCTCTAAAGGAAGTTGTTTTCTTGTGTGAATTTTTTTTTTAATTTCCTTTGATTTTTCTCAGTATTTTGACTTAGTTATAATATTTCTAGTTGTCTTGTAAAATCATCTGGTTCTATTTCTTCCATAGTAATTTTGGAGGAGATTGTTGCTTCAAAATTTTTTTTTTTGCCATTTGTGTCAATCTATTAATTCTCATTCCTATTCTTTATTCTAACAAGTCTCATTTACTTTCTGATTTTTTTCCTTATTGATTTCATTTCATTTATTAATAAACAAAATTTCCATTCTTTTAAAAATTCTTGGGTGGCTAGGTGGAGCAGTGAGTAAGAGTGCTGGCCTCGGAGTTGGGATGACCCAAGATCAAATCCGGCCTCAGAAAATGAGCACCCACACACAAATAATGACTAGCCGTGTAACCTTGAGCAAGTTACTTAACCCTAATTGCTCTAAAAAATTTTTTTTCCTTTTTTCCTGAAATTCCAGTTGAATTTGTGACCAGCTTGCATCTTTGTTTCAGGTTTTGTTAATGTTTTAGTTTCATTCTAATTTTCTGGATTTGTATTTTGAGTATCCAGTATTATAATAACCTATTTATGGTGTGATTATTTGGGGGTTATTGAATGTTTATTTTTCCAATGTACTGCATGACTTCAGATTTTATATTAGGACCGCATTGTGCATCCATTTGAAGGGATTGTTTGATCTGGTCTGGTCCTGCTGTTGATTTTTTTGGTATGTTAAGTGTCATTTTATTTAGGATTTCTGTGATAGCATACACTGGAGACCTGCAAGCATTCACCTTTTCCAAAGTGGTATGATCTGTGGAGCCATTATGGCAGAAAGGAAGCAGTAACTTCTCTAAGCTCTTCCTTGAATCCCATAACTAAACCTTAAAAAGTGAATCTGAATGGATTCTGGAGTGACAAAATCCACTTGGAGACAGAGTGTGGCAGAAGGCAGCCCAGGAAAGTGCCCAGTGCATCCAAACAGGGTGAGTACAGAGCATTTGGGGTCTGCACAGCTCAGACTTAAGAGCAGACAAGCAAACTACACCAGAGAGAGAAGAAGCACAAGTCTGCATATTTACCAAGGACGAATCACAGTCAACTCGCCGTCATCTCACAAGGGGATAGGAGAAATCATTGGAGCCAGGTAGGAGAGTGCCCAGTCCCTAGTAGAGACAGCAACTTCTCCTGCAGCTATTGTCCCCCAGCCTGGAAGTTTAGAAATAGCCTGCCTGTATATGCAGGGGCTAGAATGGCAAAGTAAAATCAAGTTGCTCTGATCCCTTATCCCTCCTCCATGAAGTAGAAAACCAAAAGATAAGTCTCCCACCAATATTGAAATCCCAAGTTTCAAGAAGGGGTGGAAGTGAGACAGCCAGGAGTCTGAAGAAAGGAGAGGAAGGGTCCCAAGCCCCACCTCACTTGACAAGCAAAAGCTTGCCTGAGCTATAGCCCAGGGGTATAGAGGCAGAAGTCTGAAATAGCCAAACCACCCCTCCCCCACAGACTACTCTGTGCACATCTACATACCTCTCTGAGACTTTGCCTTAGCCTCAAACTAGACGCCCAGAGGTTACAGCATTCAAAGTCAAAGAACAGGTCCTTAGCTCACAGCCTGACAAATTAAGAAATAGAAAATCACAATGGGAAGTAAGGAAGCTGAGAAGGAGAAGGGGAAGGCCAGAAACTCAATCCAAGCTTATTATGTAGGTCAAGAGCAACCAAATACAAAGGACAACTTGGACTCTTTACCCACAACTCAGACCACAGAAGAAAATATGAACTGGTCTCAAGCCCAAATAGCATTCTTGGAGGAGCTTAAGATTTTAAAGACCAAATCAGGGAGGCAGTGAATAACCTGGAAAAAAGTTTCAGTGAAGAAAACAAATCCTTAAAAAGTAAAATTAGTGAAGTAATCGGAGAAAATACCTCCCTAAAAAGGGACCTTCAAAAACTAACTGAATATTATAATTCATTAAAAATTAGAATAAATCAAATTGAAACTCAGAACTCTATGACGCACCAAGAGTCAATCAAACAAAACAAGAAGATTGAAAAATTTGAAGAAAATGTAAAATAACTCACTGGAAAAACAACTGACCTAGAGAACAGATACAAGAGAGATAACTTAAGCGTTATTGGTCTACAAGAAAACCATGATGAAAAAAGCAGCCTAGACAACATCCTCCAAGAGATTGTCAAAGAAAACTTTCCTGAAGTCCTAGAATCAGAAGATAAAATAGTTATCGAAATAATTCACCGGACTCCTCCTGAAAGAGATCCCAAATTGAAAACTCCAAGAAATATTGTAGCCAAATTCCAGAATTACAAGATTAAGGAAAAAATTCAGCAAGCAGCCAACAAGAAACAATTCAAATATGGCAGAACTACAGTTAGCATCACACAGGACCTAGTAGCTTCTACATTAAATGATGTGAGGGATTGGAATTTGATATTTCATAGAGCAAGAGAGCTAGGACTACAACCAAGAATTAACTACCTAGCAAAACTGAGCATAATCTTTCAGGCAAGGAGATGGTCATTTAATGAAATAATAGACTTCCAGACTTTCCTGATGAAAAAGCTAGAGCTCAATGGAAAATTTGATGTCCAATTACAAGACTCAAGAAAGACATAAAAAGGTAAACAAGGAAACACAGACTCACACATACCTACATGCACACACCCACTTTCATGCACACATGCACATAATTTGCTATGCAGCAAGAGCAAAATGTTCACATGCCTATATGAGGAGCTGATAACTGTCTATATTGAAATTTTTATGATTATCATAACCTTCAAAAGAGTTATACATAGAGAGACGGTGTGGGTACGAATGAACTAGCCTGAAGATTTAAAAAAAAAAAACTTATTAAGGGGATCAAAGGGACTGTAATGGGATAAAAGGAAAGGATGAGATAGAAAAAGGTAAAATATGCCATTAGAAGAGGCATGAAAACACACTGCAGTAGCAGGTAAAGAAAGAGGGAGAGGAACAATATTTAAGCTCTATTATCACTGGTTCTGGTTCAAAGAGAGATCAACTCAGTCAGTAAAGTTCAAGATTTTGATGGGAATAGATGCATAAATTCAGTAAATAGAGGAAAAGGAGGGAGGCAGAGGATCACTGTCTGAAATTTACTCTCATTGGTTTGGTGTCAAACGGGGAGTAACTTACTCTGATAAGTATAAAAACTTATTGTTTCCTGTAGGCAGTAGGAGGGTAAGGGGGTGGTGGATAAAAATGCGGAGTGTAATAGGGGGGATTAGAAGGAAGGGAAATATTAGTAAGGGGAGAGGGTAGGTTAAGAAGGGGGCTCACTGGGTGGGAACACTGAGGGAGGAGGGAGTCAAAAGGGAAAACTTCAAGGAGGGGAAGGGAGAAGGAAGAAACAAAAGCAGAACCAGGGGAGGGAATAGGATGGAGGGGAAGAGACAGATAGTCATCATTTCTGTGAATGTGAATGGGATGAATTCTTCCATAAAAAAGAGTCGGATAGCAGAATGGATTAAAAACCCTAATCCTACAATATGCTGTCTACAAGAAACACATGTGAAACAAAGGGATACCCACAAGGTAAAGGTAAAAGGCTGGAGTGGAATTTATTATGCTTCAGCTAAAGTAAAAAAGAGCAGGGGTAGCAATCCTCATCTCAGATAAAGCAAAAGCAAAAATAGTTCTAATTAAAAGAGATAAGGGAGGAAACTATATCCTGCTAAAAGGCACCATCGAAATTGAAGCAATAACATTATTTAACATATATGCACCAAGTTGTATAGCATCCAAATTCCTAGAGGAGAAGTTACAGAAATTAGAGGAAAAAATAGATAGCGAAACTATACTAGTGCGAGACCTTAAACTCTCCCTTTCTGAACTTGATAAATCTAACCTCAAAATAAACAAGAAAGAAGTTAAGGAGGTGAATAGAATTTTAGAGAGACTAGATATGATGTATCTCTGGAGATAATTGAATGGGGATGAAAAGGAATTTACTTTCTCCTCAGCAGTTCATGGTACATACTCAAAAATAGACCATGTACTAGGGCATAAAAACCTCACAATTCAGTGCAGAAAGGCAGAAATATTAAATGCATCATTCTCGGATCATGATGCAATAAAAATTATATACAATAAAGGGCCATGGAAAGATAGACTAAAAAGTAATTGAAAATTAAACAATTTATTCCTAAAGAATGGGTGGGTCAAACAAGAAATTATAGAAACAATCAATTATTTCATTCAAGAGAATGATAATAATGAGACAACATACCAAAATTTGTGGGATGCATTAAAGGCAGTTCTTAGGGGAAGTTTTATATCCCCGAGTGCATACTTAAAGCAGAGAGAAGGGAGGTCAATGAAATGGACATGCAATTGAAAAAGCTAGAAAAAGAACAAATTGAAAATCCCCAATTTAGTACTAATTTAGAAATATTGAAAAACAAAGGAAAGATTAATATAATTGAAATTAAGAAAACTCTTGAATTATTAAATAAAACTCATAGCAGTTTTTTATGAAAAAAAAAATAAAATAAAATTGATAGGCCCTTAGTCAATATGATAAAAAAAGAAAGAAGAAAACCAAATTATGAGTATCAAAAATGAAAAGGTTGAATCTACCTCCAATGAAGGGGAAATCAAAAAAATAATGAGGAATTATTTTTCCCAATTGTATGCACATAAATATGACAATCTTAGTGAAATGGATGAATATTTACAAAATTACAAGTTGCCCAGATTAACGGAAGAGGAAGTGAATTACCTAAATAACCCCAGCTCAGAAAAAGAAATCAAACAAACCATCAATGAACTCCCTAGGAAAAAATCCCCAGGGCCAGATGGGTTTACTCGTGAATTCTATCAAACATTTAAAGAATAATTGATTCCAATACTCTAGAAACTATTTGGGAAAATTAATGAAGAAGGAGTCCTACCAAATTCTCTCTATGACACAAATATATTACTGATTCCTAAATCCGGAAGTGATAAAACAGAGAAAGAAAATTATTGACCAATTTCTCTCATTAATCTAGATGCAAAGATTTTAAATAAAATATTAGCTAAAAGACTACAACAACTTATCACAAAAATAATACACTTTGATCAGGTAGGATTTATTCCAGGGATGCAAGGATGGTTTAACATTAGGAAAACCATCAGGAAAACAAGGGTGTCCACTATCACCCCTCTTATTCAATCTGGTACTAAAACGTTAGCAGTAGCAATCAGAGTAGAAAAAGAAATCAAAGGAATCAAATTAGGCAAAGAAGAGATGAAGCTATCACTCTTTGCAGATGATATGATGATATACTTAGAGAATCCTAGAGAATCAAGTAAAAAACTTCTTGAGATAAAAAAAAAATAAATTTGGCCAAGTTGCAGGATATAAAATAAACCCACATAAATCCTCAGCATTCCTGTATTCATTCTAATGAAACTCAACAGCAAGAGATAGAAAGAGAAATTCCATTTAAAGTCACTGTAGATGTTATAAAATATTTGGGAATCTACCTGCCAAAACAAACCCAGGACCTATATGATCACAACTACAAAATACTTCTCACAGAAATAAAATCAGATCTAACTAATTGGAAAAATATCAATTACTTGTGGCTTGGTCGAGCTAATATAATAAAAATGACAATTTTACCCAAACTAAATTATATATTTAGTGCCATACCAATCAATTTACCAAAAACCTACTTTATAGAATTAGACAAAATAGTAACAAAATTTATTTGGAAGAACAAACGGTCTAGAATAACAAGGGAATTAATGAAAAGTAATGCTAGGGGAGGTGGAATAGCTACAGATTTTAATCTGTATTATACAGCAGCAGTCATGAACACTACTTGGTACTGGCAGAGGAGTAGAGTAGTCGTTTAATGGAATAGATTTGACAAAAACTTCTGGGAAACCTAGAATACAGTATGGCAGAAACTGGGCATAGACCATTATCTAACGCCATATACCAAAATCAAGTCTAAATGTGTGTGTGTGATCTAGGTATAAAGGATGATACTGTAAGCAATCTGGGAAAGCAAGGAATAGTTTACCTGTCAGATTTGTGAAGAGTGAATGACTTTAGGACCAAACAAGAAATAGAGAGCATTATAAAATGCAAAATGGATAATTTTGATTACATTATATTGAACAGCTTCTGTACAAACAAAGCCAATGTAACTAAGATCAAGAGGGAGGTGACAATCTGGGAAAGAATTTTTACAACCTATGTCTCTGATAAAGGACTCATTTCTAAAATATACAGAGAATTGAGTCAAATCTATAAGAATACAAGTCATTCCCCGATTGATAAATGGTCAAAGGATATGAACAGGCAGTTTTCAGAGAAAGAAATTAAAGATATCTATAAGCATATGAGGAAATGCTCTAAATCACTATTGATTAGAGAAATGCAAATCAAAACATCTCTGAGGTACCACATCTCTCCAGTCAGATTGGCTAAGATGACAAAACAGGAAATGACAAATGCTGTAGAAAATGTGGGCAAATTGGAACACTAATGCATTGCTGTTGGAGTTGAGAACTTATCCAACCATTCTGGAGAGCAATCTGGAATTATGCCCAAAGGGCTATAAATAATTTCATACCCTTTGATCAAGCAGTACCACTTCTAGGGTTATATCCCAAAGAGATCATAGAAGTGGGAGGAAGACCCATATGTACAAAACTATTTATAGCAGGTCTTTTTGTGGTTGCAAAGAACTGGAAGTTAAAGGGGTGCCCATCAATTGGGGAATGGCTAAACAAGTTGTGGTATATGCATGTAATGGAATATTACTGTGCTATAAGAAATTAGGACAAGATGGTTTTCATATTTACCTGGAGAGGCTTATACAAACTGAGGCTGAGTGAGAAGAGTAGATTCAGGAGAAATTTGTATACAATCACAGACAGAACATATGTGTGATGACCAACTATGACAGACTGGACTCTTCTCAACAATCCAGCAATATAAGTCAATCCCGAAAGACTCATGAAGGAGAGAGATGCCTACATCCTGAGAAATAACTAGAAACAACTTAACTTCAATCCTGATGGAAGAAAACTAATTGATCATTTTCTTTTCATTGTTTGGTTTTATTTCTTCTTTACCATTTTTCATCCCATCTAGTACAAAATGCCTTTGTAACTTGACTAATGTCTATTGTGAAAGTATTTCCAGATCCTATAATGGACTAAATGCTGTCGGCGGGGGTGGGGGGTAGAGGGGGAGGATGGAGGGAAAGGAAATTTGAAAGTGAAGGAACTATGGAATTGAATCTTGTAAACTAAAAATGAACCAATAAATTTTAAAAAGTGCTATGATCCAAGGGTAGTTCGGATCACTGCTCCATGGTCTAAGCTGCAATTTCCTGATGTGGTCATGGTTCCTGTGGGATCTCTATGTTTGTAATTTCAGCAGTCTACTGCTGTATTCAGACACTCTTAGTCAGTTGGAAAGCCCTGATATTTTAGAATGAAAGATATGTAGGCTCACTATAATTGGGAGGAATTTGGACAACAAGGAGAATATGAGTTATATGACCTAACAAACTCATTTCTTCAAGCTGGTGACCATATTATTGATGAACATGGGCAGGCATTAGCCTACCTCCCTCCTCTGTGATGTTGACTCAATTGTGAAATCTGACTTTCTCTTTCTTGGTACCTGTCTTTCTGATGGAGGTTTACTTTGATTAGTGAGTTCTCTTCATTTTTTTAAGTTCCTGAATATATATAGCTCTGAAATTCTGCCAAAGAGTCTGATTACTAATTTAGCCCAACTCTCCTGCCCTCCATAACTGCAGGTTTGGATTGGCCAGGAGCTTTTTGCTAAGATGTTTTCTCAAAAGTAAGTAATGAAATAGTAGTTTGGGCAATTGTACTTAGTTCTTGGCAAGGCAACTGTCAAGGGCACCAATGACTTTTTTCCACCCTAATAAGGGCATGCACCAATTCACACTTCATTGTGTTTCTCAAATTTCAAGGCTCAGAAATAGTTATCAACAGCTTTGTTTTTATCATTATAAGAGCAAAAGAAGGAGTAAGTGAAGAAAGAAACTACCACTGACACTCAACCCTAAACAACAGTGCCTGTGGGACAGAGGGGATCTAGCAACTGTGGGCTTGCAGTGACTTCCTCACTCCCATTGATATCAGGAAATGCTATGGTAGAGATAGGAATTGGAGGAAGATAAGATAGAGCTTCTGACCTCCCTTTCTTCATGCCAATGTTAAAGTGATTGACCAGGACATAAGCAATTTATTTATAATAAGAACAGAATGTTGAGGAGGGAGGGAGGGATGCAGGGAATGAGTGAGAGAGGGAGAGAAGGAAAGAGAGAGAGAGAGAGAGAGAGAGAGAGAGAGAGATCTATATGTTGTTGTTGAGTTTTTTCATTGTGTCTAACTCTTTGTGGTTCCATTTGGCTTTTCTTGGCAAAGATACTGGAGTGATTTGCCAATTCCTTCTCCAGTTTCTTCTACAGATGAGGAAATGGTGGCAAACAGGATCACATAACTAATAAGTATCAGTATAGATTTGAACTCAGAAAGATGAGTCTTCCTGGCTGCAGGCCTAACACTCTATCCACTGTACCCCCTAGCTGCCCTATATTCATATTTATATACCTGTATGTATGCATACATATATACACCTGCATGCAAAGATATATACACACATACATGTATGTGTGCATGTGTATCCATGTATGTGTATAAATGATTTCTGTATGTGAAGTTACAAACAAAGACCTGTCCCATTTTTAAAGACAGACAGTATTATTCTAAGCATGGGGGACAGATTAATCCAAAACTCATTAGGCTAAAGAGGTTTTCTTTGTACTTAGTTCCTGAGATGTGCACATGCATGTGTATCATTCTACACATGGTGAGGAAAGATGAAGTAAATAGCAATCCTAGTCCCAACCCTAATGAAGCTTATAGTTTTCAATGAGAAATAAAACAAATGCTTGTAGTTTGTCAAAATCTCGGCAATAATCCCATGTCATCAACGATAAAGATACTTGAGAGAATAGGAAAACGATTCAAACATTCCCAAGGATTCACCTGTCAGAGAAATTTTTTGGTCAGTAGATGACATGACACCACCCCCACCACCTTCATCACACTCCCTCTGGGAATGACCCAATGTGCATAATTCCCTAGAGCGCATCCAACGCAGAGGAACATAGGAAAAGTTGTTCAGGAGTTCAAGCCTGTGAAACTGTTTAGCCTAACTGGGAAGAGGCCTCACTAGGCTTTCTTGTCCTTTCCATCCACCCAAGTCCATCTTTCTTATAACTGAAGTTTACTGTATCAGCTTTTAACTTAAGCCCATTTTTTTTCACTGTCCTTAGTTTGGTGATATGGGGGTAAAGGGTGGGGAATATGGTACACTCGTTGGTACTCTCATCCATAGCAGTTGTTTGCTGTTTCACAACTTGGCTCTTCCTTAACATGTTAATATAAACAAGAACTTGCCCGTATCCTCACTAGATCACCACAAGGATGCACGTTTGGAGGAGACAGAATTTAGACTCTATTAGGAGTCTTGGTGTACCTAGTACCGGTGGACCTTGCCTGAAAGCCAAGATTCTAATCACCAAGTTTAATATGAGTAAGGGCCACCTGACAATGAGGGTGTCAAGAAGAGCACGACTCAGAGAATGAAGTGAAATCAATTCTATCTATGTGAGTAACAGAAGAATCAGCTAAACATGGTTATATTGGGAAAGGGAAAACTTGGAGAAGGAGAAATTATCCAGTCTTCAGATAAGGGAAAGGAAATCATATAGAAGAGAGAATGGGCTTGTTCTGCACTACTCCACTCACCAAACCGGAAGTTCACCAAAGAACCATGTTTGTGGAAGGATATCAGCAAGTTAGAGTGTGTGTGCAAGATAGCGACAATCCCAGGCTCCATGAGGATCAGTGGAGTAGATAAAAGTGATGGAAAAGGGGATCTCCTCTCAATGCAATCTAAGGTTCCATTTTGGAGGCAGCAGGGATGTGCTATTGTGGATGAAGCAGCTTCAGTCATTATGAACTGAATTAAAGTTCTGATACAATCTATGAAAACCCAAGGAAGACACAACTTCCCAATCCTTCTGTCATCTCTCGAAGGCTGCAAACACATGGTACAAGCATATGGAAATGTAAATTGGTAGAGGTCATTTCCTCACTGGGAACCATTTCTATTATTGACTCATTCTGAGTTTGAATTCTACTTCAACCATGCTATTCCTCTGCTCAGAAGCCTTTAGTAGCTCCCCATTTCCTTGAGGATAAATACAATCACTTTAGCTTGCATTTAAAAGCATCTACAATCTGGCTCTCATTAACTTTCCAAATAGATTTCATATTGTTCCCCTTCATATCTGCTATGTTCCAGCCAAGCTGTTCCACTTTCTGTTTCCTAAACTCATCACCTCATCATCCACTGCTGTCTTCTGTTTCTACTGCCTGAATGCCCTCTCTCCACACTTTCACCTCTCAGAATGCATAACGCTGTCAATGTGTCAGCTGAGTATTCAACCCCATGTGACATTCTTGCCTTTGTATGCATATGTGTGTATATGTAACCCACTAAATTTCTCCCTCTGTCTCTCTGTGTCTCTGTGTCTCTGTCTCTCTCTGTCTCTTTCTCACTCCCTTTTTCTCTGTCTCTCCCCTTCTTTCATTTCTATCTCTGTTTCTGTCCTCTCTGTCTCTGTCCATGTATGTTTCTCTTTATTGTTGTTTATAGTCTCAGTGCCCTTCAGATAAAGTTTCTGGAAGTTAAAAACAGCTCAGAAGGGGCGGCTAGTTGGCCCTGGAGTCAGAAGGACCTGAGTTTGGTTCCGGCCTCAGACACTTAACACACACACACACAAACAAACAAACAAAAAAACCTAGCTGTGTGACCTTGGGTAAGTTACTTAACCCCAATTGCCCTCCCCCCCCAAAAAAATCTCAGAAGCTGATACAAAATAAAAACTAGTGAAACCAGTGTGGGTAGAGGCCTTACTATGGATTCTGACTTTTCTGAATATGACAAAGGATTGAATTCAGATTTTTATCCTTTGCTCCAAATAATCTGAAATCCCACCATGCACATATGATAAGGATTACATGGTGCTTTTCCCGTATTCTTTCCATTGATTTCCACAATCTTGTAGGTAGGTAATTAAGGTGGCTATTATTCTGTCCACTTTATAGAGGAGGAAACAATGGAAACAAGTTGGGGCAAGGTCACAAAGAAAAAACTAGGTCACTAACTCCATGGTTTCCTAATTGAAATGTAGCCCTTTTTCAAGTGGGCCACAGATATGTATCACTTCCTATTTGTAGGAAATTATCATCTGGTAAATAACATTGCTGTGAATATTGAAATCTCAGCATGGCACTCATTTGCATTTGGGGGACAGTACGCAGATCCTCTTTCTTTCCTTGTCCACAGGAATGGAGACAATGTAGGTGATCCAGGTCAAGCAAGCAGACCTTATGCCATGAACGGAAACTAAAAAAAAAATTTTTTTTTCATTCCCAAGCAAGCTTAGGTCACTGGCTTCTAGGTCCTTTAAGTGCAAGAGATGGCTGGTCTTACTGAGGTCCTCTCTGGGCTTGTTTTATGTTCATCATTGGTTTACATTAGGAACATTTCTCTAAGAACTGGAAATAAACCGAGCTGACATTTTTATTTAAATACACTTGCCATTTTTCAAAGGGAAGAGCTTGTCTCAATAAGTCAAGTTCAAGCTTCTATATTGGTACTGCTCTGGGTCTTTTCATCTCTGTCATATAATTTGATGTTGATGCTGACCTTTAACCAAATGATGATCTGAATGTACACTGACAGTTAATTTTGAGATGACTCCCACATCAGTGTCCAGACATTTCCTCCAGTCTGATAAGATCATCCATTTCACTGATTTCTGTTTAATGCTCATTTCTAGGATCTTCTGGCTCATTTTGTGAAGAAAGTATTCATGGCATACAAGACCTGAGGTTTCTAACCTGTCAACAAGCTACTAACCATTTTAATTTCTTTATAGTCACCCACATTTTATTTGGTTTCACCAACCTTTCTTGTGCCAGCCTTCTTAGTAAAAACACTGAATCTCATAAACTGCTCTATTTAGAGGGCTGGCCCAATTTTTTAATGGATTTTTGTTTGATCAGGTTTCCATGAGCAACATAATATGAGTAAAGTTCTGGGTTACCGTTTGTTTTGATCAGTCCACTTCCAAGTCATTCTGGCTATTACCTAAAGAGTTCATAAACGTTCTTCCCATTCAGCTGCCATTTGTTTCTGCCTTCTGGCTTTATTTATAATTAGGATAGCAATAGGGTTCTGGTTGCATTTCTACAATAGTGTACCAACTTATTTATCATTGGAAAAAAAAAAAGATCTCAAATTGAAAGAACTGAAGAGTTATATTAACTTCAATTGACTAACCCAAACTCTAAATACTTATAGTATTTTTTTTTCTATTTGTTTTCTTTCCCACTATTAACAGTGCAGAACAAGACATGGAAGGGAGCTGCACAAGCCTGAAGTGTATGTTTATGTGAGGGGGAATCTTTACAGTTATATGCTTCCTGATTCACCATAACTGAAGAATTCAGTACCTATCAGATGTCTGAAGATGCCTTCTATATACTTCATGAGGTTGGTGCTACTATAGGCATAGATGTCTGAACTCCAGGTAATCTATTAAAATTGGACTTTTTAGCAGAATCCCCTATATGTCTCTTTCTTTCTTTCTTTCTTTCTTTCTTTCTTTCTTTCTTTCTTTCTTTCTTTCTTTCTTTTTTCTTTCTTTCTTTCTTTCTTTCTTTCTTTCTTTCTTTCTTTCTTTCTTTCTTTCTTCCTTCCTTCCTTCCTTCCTTTCTTTCTTTCTCTCTTTCTTTCTTTCTTTCTTTCTTTCTTTCTTTCTTTCTTTCTTTCTTTTTTCTTCCTTCCTTCCTTTGTTTTTCTTCCTTCCTTTCTTTCTCTTTCTTCCTTCCTTCCTACCTTCCTTCCTTCTTTCCTTCCTTCCTTCCTTCCTTCCTTCCTTCCTTCCTTCCTTCTTTCTTTCTTTCTTTCTTTCTTTCTTTCTTTCTTTCTTTCTTTCTTTCTTTCTTTCTCTCCCTCCCTTCCTCCTTTTATCCCTCCTTCCTTTCATGGCTTGGTCAGTGATTTCCATTTACAGCTGCATTATTGCCCTAGATATATCTGCTTTTTCTCAAAAAATCATTTTTGTTTTTGCTTCAAAGATTTCATTCTTAGTACCCTATCCCATCTGAATCTACATATATTTTAACTATGACTTTCCCTGTAGAACTTTGTGCCATGGAATCCTACCCATCCTATATTTGAACCTTGTTCATTCAAAGTCTAGAATACATGTTTGACTGTACCTGTAAATCTATACTCTTTACCAATCATATATTTTAAGTTTAGTCACTCTCTTTCAAAGTTCACATAATCTTTACCCTGGCAACCCTTGTTTCTTTAAAAAGATTCTTTCCCTTCTGTCCTTCCTTCCTTCCTTCCTTCCTTCCTTCCTTCCTTCCTTCCTTCCTTCCTTCCTTCCTTCCTCCCCTTCTTTCTTTTTCATCTTACAAATGATTTATTTGATTTAAGCTATGCCTAGGATGGAATTGCCCCCTGTCAATGCAAATTGTCACCCTGTTCCGCAAGTGAACAGTTAGATATTTCTCTGGGACACACTTGTCCAGTGTCCCAATCCATATCTGTCAGACAGCCAGAGCAACCCTCTAATCACAATGCAGTGCAGCCTCTCTTGTTTTGTTTTGTTTTTTTTTCCTGTTTCTTGACAGTCATTAGCAGGTCCATGAGAGTGTTCCCTTATCACTTCTTGCACTCTCTCAAAGACTGAAAAGAGCTGCTGGTGAAGGTTCTCACATGCTCTTTTTCAACAGACAGAAAGTTCAAGGAGAGATCCTTGGAGCTTGATGCTCCTCATTGCCCCACTCCTATGCCTCTGTGCTCCGTTGTTTTTGTTTTTACAGCTGTTGTTAAAAGCTGCTTCTGTGGATTCTCATCTTTATCTTGAGTTCTCAGTTCCAAGATAATGACTGGGTTTGGTAGAGTTGGAGGTGGTGTCTGGCACTTCCAGAACTTCTGAGCTGGAAGAGACTGTCAAGGTCACTGAGCCCAACTTTCATTTTACAAGAGGCTTGATAAGAGAAGTGACTTGTCTCAATCCTTTCAGCACTAACTTCCTCTGACTTTATTTCTGAGTATAGAATCCTTGGTCTTAACAAATGCTATGTTCTGCACATACCAGCAAATGCTGTTCTTCTCCTTTTTAAACCCCAGTCTGGAAAGGGATCCTGTTTTCATCCCATAGCTACCTGGGTGAAAATCATTATTTCCTATTGGTCTCTTGAAGATTGTTTACACTTTAGCTTCAAGATGTCTATTCTGACATATATCTAGCCTGCTTTTCTTGGACACCTCTGGAGTAAGACTTTGTAGAACTCCCACCCTGGAAGGGATAAGAGAGATCATTCACTTCAAAGTCTTTTTTTTTAACAGAAGGGAAAACAGAGACCTAGAGAAAAACTCATTTATCAAATATATACATGCTGAATTATGATCAGCATAAAAATAATGAAGCCAAGTATCTAGTCCCCATGTGCAATGCTCTTTTCTTTAGAGCAGAGCTGTCCAAAACATATCCCACAAAATTCTTGTATGTAACCTGAAACAGATTAAAATCTAATTGGGAAATATTTAGCAAAATAAATAAAAATGCAATGGAACATGCCATACTAATATCTGGTTTTCTACATCAATATTTAACCTGCAAAGAACTTACATAGAGTTTAGATGTCCCTGTTTCTATTTAAATTTGATGCTGCTGCTTTAGAAATACTTTCTGTTCTTCTCTAGTGTGTATTTAACTCTAATTATCCAATAGTTTTATTTTTCTAAATGTAAAAAAAATTCAATACATTTTATGTTGGAGGCAGGGCATTTAATTTACTTTATTATCCCTTCCAAATAAAGTCATATATCTCTCCCTCCATTATGAGTTTCACCAGAGGCCTCCATTTTGGAGATGGGCCCAGAACATCCCTCATTCCCCATCTGGCTCTCTATTCGACACTCAGAACTTCATCAATATGCCTCAGCTACATTCTTATCCTGGCACTTCCCACATCCCCTAGAGTCTTCTCACCCTGGAACATCCCCTTGCCTCTCAACTGTTATTCTTCCCTTCTCGCCTTGGTCCCTTGGTAAGCTGTTCTTGCAGCTTCCAATTTGGGGGATATCCTAAGCCAGTCATCATTTATTTCATCCTTTGATCTGCTTCTGACTCTTGAGATGTTTTGTACCATGCCTTCAAGCAGTACTTTCTCTCCTCCCAGTCTGTCTCTACCCTGAAATTTTGAGCACCTTTTGTGTGTCTTCTTCCATTCAAATATAAGTTTCTTTAGGGCAGAGATGGTCTTTTTTACTTTTTATTTTTTTTGCTTCTATTCATGTCTGAATGTTTAACACATAAAACGCACTTAATAAATGCTCATTGCCTTTCCCTGTCTTGCTTTCTTTTCATGGCTAATACTTTTGAATGAAGGATTGTTCTCCTCTTGTTTTCTCTATTTTTCACTATCTCTTCAATCCTTACTTAACCACTTATAACATGGCTTCCATCTTGCTATAAAACTGAATTTCCCCGTAAGTCTACCAACAATTTACTCTCAACTACAAACAAATTTGCATCTCTCTTCATGACTATCTCTATTGATCTTCCCTCTACATGGGAGACTGAGATGCCCCATATCTTGTATCTGTACATTTATACCCATCTTTCAAAGGAATAAATGTTATATATATATATATGTGTATATGTGTTATAAAAATATGTATATATGTATACATCTGAATAAATATATATACATGACAATTTTGTTGTATATTTGAAAGGAATAGCAAATTGTGCATAGTAGATTTCCAGTTTCATGTAATATTCTTTTTTTTAATTTTATGGTGCTATGGAAATCCTGGTTTTTATTACAAAAATATATTTTTTCAAAAAGCAGCTTAGGTTAGAGCAAAAATCATTAAAAGCATTCAGTCAAGAAGCAATTCAATTTCTCTAACACAGTTTCTTTAAGATGATTGAAATGGAAGAACCTAATTCCCTTAATTCATAGAAAACACATTGGGAGTTAAAGGGATACATAAAACACAGATATTATTAGACAGTAAGGAGTCCTACTTTATTTAATTGGCCTAATAGTTGTCCCCTCCCAAGTCAGAGGAGTTGTGGTATTACCTTGACAGGTGATGGTTCACCTCCATTTTAGAGACCAACCTCCCGTAACAGGGCTGCTCTGCAATGGGATTGGTTGCCTCCTGAAGTCATGAGTTCCTTAAGGCTTTGTGTACATTTTCCTACTTGTACCTATCACATCCTCTCTTTTATCCATCTTTATTATATTTTATACCTCAATTCAGCACGAGGAGGAAAGGGTGGATTATGTAACTTAGATAACTGAGAGGACTTCTAAGTTGATGTAAACATGGATCTATTGCAAAGTCATCCACTGTTCCTCCCATTAGAATATAAATACCTAAAGAGCAGGGAATTTGCTGTTCTCATCTTTATTGTTCCATTGCATAATGGCACTGAGCCTTATACATAACCCTTTTGATGATATGATTACTATAGAATAGGCATACACTATCAGCAAACCCCCTGCAGGTGGGCAAAGTCTTGTACCTCCTCATAAACCCCTCTAATCCCAACTCCATCAGCCACCTAACCTTGCTAAGGGAATTCAAGCTCATTAAGGTTAATGAGTATTTAAATGTTTTCTTTATATTTCACTCTTAATAAAATCTTGTTGAATTTTATCAAATTTGTTAAATTAATATGAGCCTTATATTTTAGAAGTCTAATTTTCCTTGCTAATGCATTTAATTTATTCAAGAGGTTTTCATTCCACTCCTGAACAATCAAACCAAAGGAATTCTAACACTCAGGACCCTGGTCACAATGATTATAAAAAATAGTACACTTGACTTTATGGGAGGTTTCAAAATCTCTACACATTCATTGATTTAATGTAATAAAATGATTTTAAAATGTCTGATTATGCCATTCTGGCATAATTTTAATGTTAGACTCACTGGGAAAAGCAATCAATAATTACAAAAAAATCTAAGTTTAGGGAAATCCAGGCCAAATATTAAGGGAAAATCCTTCTTTTCTCCTATAATACCAGGCACAAATGAAAACCAATAGGATTCCTCTCTGCAATTTATAATTATGAGCCTCAGAATTTTCAGAGTAATTATGTGTTGGAAGATACAATGTAAGCACAGTCCTGGGCAATGGGTAACTATAAAGTACAGGTGACAGAAACATGGGAAGAAGACCTAAAAGGCCCTGAAAGGCGAATGTTTCTGTCTAGAGTATCCCCTGATGTGATCCACCAGTCTTTAATGAGCTTACCAATGAAACTGAGATCGGTATCCCAAGCCTGCATGCCTAGCTTACCTCACTTATTCCTCAAACTGGGCCATCTGATAATTATATGTAAGACCTTTGTCATAAGAGGAAGATCACAGGGGGCACATTCTGGCATATAGTCCTCCAAACAAGCCAGGACCTAGAGGGAAACACTCAAAGGTCACAGTCGGAAGAGGGATGGATCTGTAATCTAATTTTAACTGTGAAAATAACTTTTTAACCTTGGGAAGGGCACTATCCCTTTCTGAGCTTCAGTATCCTAGTCTGAAAAAATGGGAATAATGATAATTATTTTACCTAGCTCACAAGGTTCTTATAGAAGGGCTTGTATAGGGCCATATTAAAAAATCCAGGGGGGCAGAGTCAAGATGGCAGAGTAGAAACTGCTCTTCCATGCAGCTTCAGCTCCCACAATTTCCAAATTCATGTAAAAGGGCTCTAAACAACCTCTGGAGCTCCAGAACCCACAAAATGACACAGAGAAGCTAACCTTTGAGGACAGTCCAGCAGCCCAGCAGGGTACAGCCAGCACAGCTCTTTGGTACCAGAGCCCAGGACCTCGTGAGTCTAAGGTTTGAAACCCAAGGTGGCCTGACCAGAAGCAGGCTGGAGAGACTCCAGAACACTAGCAGCTGGGGCGTTTCCAGAATCACCAACACATAGATGCCATGGACAAAGTGAGAGGTTAGTGTGGTATGGACTTTGGGACTCATTAGTTGGAGATAGCATAGCCTCTTTCCATGGGGGCAAGAAGCCACTGAAAAGCTTCAGCACAGCTACAGATAGACGATGCAGCTTCAGCTCCTGGCGTATGAACTGCACAGGGATCCAGCCATCAGTCTGGGGGGCGGGTAATTGCTCTTGATTGAACTTTCTTGGGTCTGGATTGTGGTCTGGGGTGGAGGTCTTAGGGTGATTGATCAGGTTGCCAGAGCATGTGGGAGCTTCAGAGGGGACACCCAACTAATACCTCTTGCAGTTTGGGAAACCCCAGCATTTGGGAAAGAAGGGCCCATGGCTGGTGGCAGAGTCCTACTGTGGCAACAAGCCCAAAAGTCAAGTAATTGAGTGGCAATATACCTAGGCAAAGGAAACAAAATAAACAGAAAAAATTCAACATTAGACTCCTATTTTCAGGGCAAAGAGGATAAAAAATATGGAACAGGAGGAGGACTGTGAGGTCAGAACTACTGTGCCAAAAGCCCCAAATGAAAACATGAGCTGGTTACAGGCCATAGAAAACCTTAAGAAATACTTTGAAAATCAAGTAAGAGAAGTGGAGGAAAAATTGGAAAGAGAAATGAAAATGATGTAAGAAAATTATGAGAGTCAAAAGCCTTAATGTGGAAAATAATGCCCTAAAACATAGACCAAATCAAATGGCAAAAGAGGCTGAAAAGGCAATGAGGAAAGGAATGCCTTAAAAAGCTGAACTTGCCAGATGGAAAAAGAATCTCAAAGGCTCACTGAGGAGAATCTTTCCTTTGGATTGAGAATGGACCAAAGGGAAGCTAGTGCTGTTAAGCAGATCCAAACAAATGAAAAATAGAAGGCAATGTGAAATATCTCATGGGAAAAACCACTGACCTGGAAAATAGATCCAGGAGAGATAATTTTAAAATTATTGTAGTACCTGAAAACCATGATCAAAGCAAGAACCTAGAAATAATCCTTCAAGAAATTGTCCAGGAAAATCGCCCTGATATTTTAGAACCAGAGGGCAAATTAGAGGTTGAAAGAATTCACTGATCACATCCTGAAAAAGATTCCCAAAAGAAAACTCCTAGGAATATTATAGCCAGGTCCCAGAATTCCCAGATCAATGAGAGAATATTGCAGGAAGCCAGGAAGAAACAATTTGAATACTGTGGAAATGCAATCAGGGTAAGAAAGGATCTGGCAGCTTCTACACTGAGGGATTGAAGGGCTTGGAATATGATGTTCTGCAGGGCAAAGGACCTGGGATTAAAACCAAGAATCACCTACCCAGCAAAACTGAGTATCATGTTTCAGGGGAAAATTTGGTCATTCAGTAGAAAAAAGGACTTTCAAGTATTCTTGAGGAAAAAACCAGAGTTGAAAAGAAAATTTGACATTCAGATACAAGAAACAAGAGATGCTTGAGAAGGTAAACAGGGAAAAGAAATCATAATGAGCTTTCTAAATGGAAAAACAATAACCATAACTGATGAAACTTTTCTCAGTATGAAAATAGTTGAAGAAGGGTATATGGGCATATGAATCCATATGTGACTGTTTGTATATATGTTTACAGGTATACATAGATAGAGGACACAAGGCATGTTAGTTAAAAGGTGAAATTAAGAGGTGAGAGAGGAATATAATGAGAGGAGATAGGGGGAGAGAGAGAATAGGGGTAAACTCCCCCATAGAGAAGAGGCAAGGGAAAATGGTTAAAAGGGAGGGGAAGAACAGGATGGCAAAAACACAATACCTTATTCTCCTTGAATTTGGATCAAGGAGAGAATGACATACATAATAAATAGGATATCTCACCCTACAGGAGAGTGGGGGGAAGAGGTTGAGAGGGGGGATGAAGAAAGGTAGGCTGGGAGGGAAGTGGGGGAGGGAAGTTGGAAGCACCCACTTGTGAAAAGGGACAGGATCAAAGTAGGGAATAGACCACGTGGGAATTGGTATAGGAGGGAAGAAAATATAGTTAGTCTATTACAATATATCTACTATGGTAATGTTTTGCATAGTTACACATGAACAACATATACTGAATTGCTTATCTTCCCATTAAGGTTGAGTGACAAGGGAGGAAGGGAATGAATCTGGAATTCAAAGTTTTAAAATCAAATGTGCAAAAATGAATAAATACTATTATTAATACAATTTTACATATAATTGGGAAATAAAATATAAAGGCATTGGGGCACAGAGATTCACCTTGCCCTACTGAAAAAGTTGAAGGGGGTATTTGAGAAGACATGGGAGAGAGCAGATTTGATGAGGGTATATCCTGTAGGACTGCTATTTTGGTGTTGTGGGTAGGGAAAAAATGGGGAAATGAATTGTAACTCAAAATCTGGCAGATACAGATATAGATATACGTAGATATAGATGCAGATATAGACATAGATATAGATTTAGATATATTGATAGATATAGAGATAGATACAAATATCTACTTCCTTCTGCTCACACTATGTGTGTATATACACACATATAGTGATTTGAAGGGAGTCAACCAATTGCCATGCTGCTAAAAGAGAAGTTATCCCACCTTCTCCTCATGTTCCTGTCACTGATACACTCTGGGACAAACTCTTTGTCTTAGAAAGGGTTCATGTCTCTTTACAATCACTTTGCAGTGTGAGAGAATCCCTAGTGTCACCCAGTAGCAGCCTTACAGCATTTTGCCTCAGGGGAAGATGCCTTATCCACACTGCAGACACTGATCAACTCTACTCCTTACAGTTGCTGAGGAAAGCCAAAGCAAAAGCAGCATCAGCAGTCTCTACCTCCAGCTCCAAAACACTCCACATTTGGAGCCCAGATTCTTGGACCCCAGTAACAGAGCTCCTCAGTCTTGGGAGAGTGCAGAAAGTAAAAAAAAGCCTCTTTAGCTAAACCATTCAAAGAAGTGATGAGTGTTTTGGGCCAGGATGGAACTGATCCATTTTAGGCAGCCAACAATGCTGTCAGGTAGCAGTTATGCAGACTCCCTTAATGAATATAAGCTCTACCAAGTTTCTGGTAGATATTCTAAATAAATGTGGTATAAAGTGAAGAATTCAGAGGAGATTAGGGGAGTTTTTTTTTATTTTTATGAAGTTAAAATACCCCTCCCAAGTTTAATGGAAGAAAGTAACGTTGTGGGTAGAAGCAAGATGGCAGAGTAGAAACAGCACTTCCACAGCTCTCCAGGCCACACCACTACATAATCATGTAAAAGGAGACTCTGAATAACCTTTGGAGCTCCAGAACCCACAGAATGATGCAGAGAAGCTAACCTCCCGCTGATGAGAGACCAGGAGCCCGGCAGGGAGCGGCCAGCACAGCACTCTGGGAACTGAGGTCAGGCCCCTGTGAGTCCGAGGTTTTAGCCCCAGGGTGGCCTAATCAGCAGCTGACTGGAGGGACCCCAGAACACCAGCAGCTGTGCAGATTCCAGAATTATCAACACAGATATGCCTAGGACAAAGTGAGAGGTTAATGCCTTAAGTAGTTTGGAACCAGTATTTGGGAACACATCAGCTTCTTCCCCTGGGGGCTAGAAGCCACTGAGGAGTTGTGGCACAGCCTCCATTTTGCAGCTTCAGTTGCAGCTTCAACTCCTGTCCCGTGAACTCTAGGGGGATACAGCTATCAGTCTGGGGGGTAATCACTCTTGCTTTAACCTCCCTGGATCTGGATTTAGGTCTGGGTGGAGGTCTTGGGGTATGTGGCCAGCTTGCCAGAGTGTGTGGGGGCTTCAGGAAGGGCACCCAACTAATATCTCCAGCAGTTGAGAAGACCCTAACATTTGGAAAAGAAGCTCCCCTGTCTGGAACAGGCCATAGAGGACTGTAATGGATTTTAAAATAAGAGAAGTGGAGGAAAAATTGGGAGGATAAATGATAAGGATGCAGGAAAAGTATGAAATGAGAACCAACAGCCTGACTGAGGAACATAACACCTTAAAAATAGACTAACTTAAGTGGCAAAGGAGGCCCAAAAGGGCAATGAGGAGAAGAATGCCTAAAAAAGCCAAATTTGCCAGTTGGAAAAAGAATCTCAAAAGTTCACTGAGGAGATTCATTCCTTCAGAGTTAGACTGGAGCAAATGGAAGCTAATGACTTTATGAGAAATCAAGATGCTGTTAACCAGATCCAAACAAATGAAAGAATAGAAGGCAATGACAATTTTACCCAAACGAAATAATATATTTAGTGCCTTCAGTTAGTTTTTGAAAGTCCTTTTTAGGTAGGTATTTTCTCCAATTACTTCAGTAATTTTACTTTTCTTTTTGTTTTCTTTTTTTAAAACAAATGCTTCATTAACTTCTGTTTTACATCATTCATTTCCACCAGATTTTGAGTTACAATTTTTCCCCCATTTTTCACCTACCCACCATCCCAGAATAGTAGTCCCACAAGATATTGCTTCCTCCGATCTGCTCTCTCCCATATCTTCTCCCATACCCCCTTCTATTTTCCATTAGAGCAAGGTGAATCTCTGTGCCCCAATGCCTGTACCCCAATGCCCAACTTATCTCCCAATTACATGCAAAAGAGTATTAATAATAGTATATACATACTATTACACTATTTTTATTATTACATTATTATATATACATTATTTTCACACTGAGAAAGGTTTCATCAAGTACAGTTATTGTTATTCCATGTAGGAATGTAAACAAGTCAACTTTGATAAGTTCCTTTTGATTTCTTTTCCCTGGTTACCTTCTCAGGAATCTCTTCTTTCTTGTGTCTGGATGTCAAATTTTCTATTCAACTCTTGTTTTTTCCACAAGAATGTTTGAAAGTCTTCTATTCCACTGAATGACCATATTTCCCCCTGAAACAAAATACTCAGTTTTGCTGGGTAGGTTACCCTTGGGTTCAGTCCCAGTTCTTTTGCCCTCTGGAATATCATATCCCATGCCCTTTGATCCCTCAGTGTAGAAGCTGCCAGGTCCTGGGCTATTCTGATTGTGTTTCCACAATATTGAAATTGTTTCTTCCTGGCTGCTTGTAGTATTTTCTCCTTGAGCTGGGGATTCTGGAACCTGGCTATAATATTCCTGGGAGTTTTCTTTTTGGGATCTTTTTTAGGAGGTGATCGGTGGATTCTTTTAACCTCTATTTTGCCCTCTGGATCTAAAACATCAGGGCAATTTTTCTTGAGAATTTCTTGAAGGGTTATTTCTAGGTTCTTTCTTTGATCATGGCTTTTGGGTAGTCCAACAATTTTAAAATTATCTCTCCTGGATCTCTTTTCCAGGTCAGTGGTTTTTCCCATGAGATACTTCACATTGCCTTCTATTCTTTCATTTGTTTGGATCTGCTTAACAGCATCTTGATTTCTCATAAAGTCATTAGCTTCCATTTGCTCCAGTCTAACTCTGAAGGAATGAATCTCCTCAGTGAGCTTTTGAGATTCTTTTTTCCATCTGGCAAATTTGGCTTTTTAAGGCATTCTTCTCCTCATAGCCTTTTTTGACCTCCTTTGCCATTTGAGTTAGTCTATTTTTAAGGTGTTATTTTCCTCAGTCAGGCTGTTGACTCTCATTCCATACTTTTCATGCATACTTCTCATTTCTCTTCCCAATTTTTCCTCCACTTCTCTTATTTAATTTTATAGTCCTTCTTAAGGTCCTCTATGGCCTGTAGCCCACTCATATTTTCCGTTGGGGCTTTTGGAGCAGCATTTCTGACCTCACAGTCCTCATCCTGTTCCATGCTTCGATCCTCTTTGCCCCCAAAATAGCAGTCTAATGTTGCATTTTTCTGTTTATTTTTTTTTCCTTTGCCTTGGCATTGTTGCCACTTAATTACTTGACTTTGGGGCTTGTTGCCACAGTAGGACTCTGGCACCAGACAGGGGAGCTTCCCTCTCGAACGTGTGGGGTATTCACAACTTCTGTTTCTGGCAATCTGGATACCCACTCCATGACCTCCACCCCAGGTCACAATCCAGATCCAAGGAGGTTAAAGCAAGAGCGATTACCCCTGAAGACTCATCGCTGTATCTCCATACAGTCCACAGGCCAGGAGCTGGAGCTGCCACCGGAAACTGCAAAATGGCATGTCTCCTCAGTGGCTTCTAGCCCCCAGGGGAGGAGGCCGACACGTTCCCCAAATACTGGTCCCAAAGTCCATAGGGCGCTCACCTTTCACTTTTTCCTAGGCATGTCTATGTTGATAATTCTGGAATTGCCACAGCTGGTTTCCCTCCAGCCGGCTGCTGACCAGGGCTGCCCAGGGGCTAAAATCGTAGCTCACTTGGGCTGGGCTTTCTGCACACTGTCCTGCCGGCTCCCAGACCACTGTGCTGGTCCTTCCTACAGGGCTGCTGGGCTGTCCTCAGTGGGAGGCTAGCTTCTCTGTGTTGTTCTGTGGGTGCAGGGGCTCCAGAAGTTGTTCAGAGTACCCTTTTACATAGTTTGGAGGTGATCTGGGGGAAGAGTTCCTTGGACGTGCTGTTTCTACTCCACCATCTTGGCTCCCTAGCCCTCACTAATTTTACTTTAATTCAGTGAAAATTTTTTCCTCATTGGTCACCCCCTCCCTGATTTGGTCTTTAAAATCTCTCTTAAGCTACTCCAAGAATGCTATTTGGGCTTGAGACCAGTTCATATTTCCTTCTGTGGTCTCAGGTGTGGGTAAAGAGTCCAAATTTTCCTGTATTTGGTTGTTCTTGACCTACATAGTATGCTTGGATCGATTTTCTTGGCTTCCCCTTCTCCTCAGCTTCCTTCCTTCCCATTGTGATTTCCTATTTCTTAATTTCTCAGGCTGTGAGCTAAGGGCCTGGTCATTGACTTTGAATGCTGTAGTCTCTAGGTGTCTAGTTTGTGGCTAAGGCAGAGTCTCAGAGATGTATGTAGATGTGCACAGAGTAGTCTGTGGAGATGGGTCTATCTGACCACTTCAGATTTCTGCCTCTATACTCGAGGTATAAGCAGGCTTTTGTTGGTCAGGTGAGATGGGGCTTATTAGGACCCCTCCCTCTCTTCTTTTCAGACTCCTGGCTGTCTCAGTTACATCCTTTCTTGAAGACTCGCAAGCATGAGGCTATTTCCACTAATTTAGGATTTCAGTCTAAGTGGGAGACTTATCTTTGGGTTTTCTACTTCATGAATGAGGGATCAGATAAACTGGAATTTATTTTGCCATTCTAGCCCCTTCATTTACAGGTAGGCAATTTCTAAACTTCCAGGCTGGGGACTGATAGTCCCAGGAGAAGCTGCTTTCTCTGCTGGGGGCCCGGAGCCCTCTCTTACCTGGACCCAATGATTCCTCCATTCCCCTTGTGAGATGACGGTGAGATGACTTCAATTCATCCTTGGTGAGTCTGCAGGCTGGGGCTTCTCTGTCTGGTGTAGTCTGCTTGTATGCTCTCAAGTCTGAGTTGTACAGACCCAACATGCTCCTCGCACCCCCTGTCCGGACCCACTGGGCACTTTCCTTGACTGGATTCTGCCATGCTCCATCTCCAAGTGAAATACCTCACTCCAGAATCCGTTCAGATTCTCTTTTTTAAGATTTAGTGATTGGATTCACTGAGGAGCTTAGAGAAGTTACCGCTTTCTTTCCACCATCTTGGCTCCACCCCTCACTTTGAAGCATTCTTGATAAAAAAAAAAACAGAGCTAAATAATAAATTTGACATTCAAATACAAGAAGCAAGAGAAGCATGAGAAGGAAAATAGGGAAAAGAAATCATAAGGAACTTATCAAAGTTGAACTATTTACATGCCTACATGCAAAATGATAATTGTAACTTATGAAACTTTTCTCAGTATGAGGATAGTTGAAGGGAATATAAATGTGTGTGTATTTATACATACGCACATATATACATGTATTCATACATATATGTCTACATAGGAGGCTATATGTATGTATAAATACATATGTGTTTGTGTATATATGTGTACAGGTATACATAGACAGAGGGCACAGGAGCAATTTAATCAGAAGGGATGATATTTAAAAGGTGAAATTGAGAGGTGAGATAGAAATATAATGAGAGGAGATGGGAAGAGACAGAATAGGGTAAATTATCTCATATAGAAGAGGCAAGGGATAACTGTAACAATGGAGGGGAATAACAGGAAGGAAAAAGGGCCAACCTTACTCTCATTTAATTTGACTTAGGGATGGAATGACATACACTCTAAATTGGGTATCTTCCCCTACAGGAGAGTTGGGGGTAAGGGGATGAAAGGTTGGATGATGTAGGGTAGGGAAGGTTGGGGAGGG
This sequence comes from Gymnobelideus leadbeateri, assembly GCA_011680675.1. Lineage (NCBI taxonomy): Eukaryota > Metazoa > Chordata > Mammalia > Diprotodontia > Petauridae > Gymnobelideus > Gymnobelideus leadbeateri. The sequence goes on along the minus strand of WOXC01005025.1, from coordinate 62,241 downwards.
TAGTTAGAAGCACACACTTTTTAAAAGGTACAGGGCCAAATTAGAGAATGGAACAAAAGGGGAAGCAGGATAGGATGGAGGGCAATATAGTCAGTCATTCACAATATATCCACTATGTAAATGTTTTGTGTAACTACACATGTACAACCTATATTGAATTGCTTATCTTCCCAGTAAAGGTCAGCGATGAGAGAGGAAGGGAAAGAATCTGGAATTCAAAGTTTTAAAATCAGATGTTTATTTATTCATTTATTTTTTACATGCAACAGGGAGATAAAACATACAGGGAGTGGAATGTGGATATCCATCATGTCCTACCAGAAAGTCGGAGGGGGAATGGGGGAGGGTTAAGGAGAGAGCTGATTGGGTGATTGGATATACAGTGGGATCACTGTTTTGAGGTGGTGGACAGGAGAAAGATGGGAAGAAAATGTGTAATTCAAAATTTTGTGGAAATATATAATGTAAACTAACATATTAAATTTAATTTAAAATTGTTCTTCATTGGAACTCAAAGGGGTTTTTTTGTTTGTTTCTGTTTTGTTTTTTGAGGGGAGATGGTAAGGCGATTAGGGTAAAGTGAGTTGCCAAAGGTCCCAAGGCTAATAAATGGGTCAGGTGTCTGAGTCTGGATTTGAACTCAGATCCTTCTGACTCCAGGACCCATGTTCTATTCACTATACCACCTAACTGTTCCAGAACTCAAAGCTTTAAAAACAAATGTAAAAATTTGTTTTTACATGCAAATGCGAAATAAGATATACAGGCAATGGGGTATATAAATCTATCTTGCCCTACAAGACATTAAGGGGAATAGGGATAGTGGGGAGTGGTGGTGATAGAAGGGATGGAAGTCTGGGGAAAGGGGCAATCAGAATGCATGACACCCCAGAAGCGAGCAGGTGAGGGGAGCGATGGAGAGAAAATTTGGAACTCAAAATCTTGTGAAAATGAACGTTAAAAATCAAAAATTAATTCATTAATTTCAAAAATGGTTCTTCAATTTCTAAGTATGCATTCCTTTTCTTTTCTCCTTGTCCTCTTCGTCCTCTTCATCCTCCTTGTCCTCATCCTCCTTCTCCTCTTAGTTCTCGTCCTCATCCTCATCCTCATTCTCCTCCTCCTCTTTCTTCTTCTCCTCCTCCTCCTCCTCTTCATTCTTCTTCTTCTTCTTCTTCGATTAAATTTTATCAGCCTTTATATTGTCTACTATATCTCTTACCAGTTATATGACAACACGGAATCCCATGTATTCAAATGTATTCAGTTCTTTGCTTCAATTGATGTAATTTCATCATAATGATGAGATTTACTTTAATGGTGGATTCTCACCTGTCTGACATGATTTTCTACAATCCTGCCTTAAGGTAAGGATAAGGAAGAATTAAAATATCTCTCAGGGTCTTTTTCAGTGATCTACTTCAATAATATCTGTAAAAATTATTAATCCCCTAGCCAAGTGTACAGACAAGGAACATTTCCATTTTGCAAGGACACAAAAGGCAGTGGATTAAGATGCACAGGGCTACTAGGGAAGTGCCTGCTTGGAAATAAGACATCCTTATGTGAGTAATACTCAAAGAAATGTAGGGAGCTGGAGAGAAAGCTCAACTGTAGAAGGGATTTCTAGGCCAAGAAGAACTCATAAATCATTAGCATTTGTCATGAGGAAAAGGGAAATACATCAGCAATGATAGCCAGTGGCTCTCAGAAAGTCAGCTCATGTCAGCTAAAAGCACTTTCCCAGTCTGTTAGGTCACCTCCTCAAATATTGATTTGACTTTGAACATAATATTACGGTTTCCATCTTCAAGGCCAGTGAGAACAGGAGGGATCCAAAGAGCCAAGTGTCCCCCACAAGTAGAAATTAGCAGACCGGGATATGTTGGCAGCTGAAAACACTTATTCTCCAAGAAAATTTGGGGTGAAATGAGCATTTTAATCATGCTGATTGAAAATTTAATCTCTGATCAAAATTCTAGTAAGTTAATTATCATAAAATGGCAGCCATCTCTGAGTTGGAAGAGACCTCAGCATCTATTACATCAAAGCCATACCAGAAAAAGGATCCCTACTGCCACATAGCCCACTATTGAAGAAGATACATTTCACCTACACACACACAGAGCCTATTATACAGAAATCAGCATTAATCTGTGAAACTTTCCTTAAGTTATCACCTATAAAAAGTGATTACATTTCATAAGGCTTCACTAAGTATGTTAAAGAGTATTAGTCTGTTTTAAGGTAACACAGCATAATACTTGAACTACTAATTACTGTTCATATACATCTATTTTAGTAATTGGATAGTGTATTAAGATGTGGGTGAGTATAATCAAACATAATTACTCAACTGTGGGCTGAAAAGTTGAATTGCTCCAAAGAAAGATTCCTTTCTCTTCTCTTGAAAATTTGAGCTGGCATGGAATGAAAAATCTGTGTTTTATATGCAAAAGAAGGAAAGAGAAGACAGAGAGCTATTCTCTTTTTGATAACGGCTCCTCACCCCCCCATAGCCTGTTGTGTATGTAGAAGTGAAGCATTTTGTATTGAAGGCATTTTATTCTGTATTCTTGGGAGGCCTAATTCCTTACTGTACTGCAGAGGCAAAGAAAGAGAGTAAACTTCATTAGAAAATGAGGTGGCAAAATCAGAGAGCAGTTAGCTAGCTTGGAGCAAAGAGTCACATAACACAACAGCAGGCAATTTTGTAAACCATCAATTCCTTTAAACGATCATGATTAACCCCCTAGTAGATGACAGTAAGGACTGCTGGGTGGCATAGTTGATAGAGTATATGGCTTGAGTATATGCCTCACAGTAAGGTGACCCTAGAAAATGTTAGGCATCTATTATCTATTGAACATGCATGATTATGTCACTCACCTCCACAGATCTATGAATATCAAACAAAATATTATGTGTAAATTGCTTATCGAATGTGGAAGTGCTATATAAGTGGAGCTAACATCGGGCAGGAAATACGGTGCAGTGCAAAGCATGCTGAAAATCTAGTCCAGGAAGCCAAGTTCAAATCCCAGTTCTGCTTGTATTACCTTGGATAAGTCCCTTAATCTTAATAATTCTCCATGTCGTCACCAGAGACAGACAGACAGAAAGAGGGAGAGAGAGAGACAGAGAGAGAGAAGAGAGAGACTGAGAGTCAGAGAGAGGGAAAGAGAGACGGGGGGGGGGGGGATCTGAGCTAGATTCTCTGTCAGGTCTTCTGTATCTCTAACTTTGTTACCCAATGGGTCTTTGGAACCAGTATTTGGGAATGTGTCAGCTTCGACCCTTGGGGGGTAGAAGCCACTGAGGAGTTGTGGCACAACCTCCATTTTGCAGCTTCAGTTGCAGCTTCAGCTCCTGTCCTGCGAACTTTGGGGGGATCCAGCTATCAGTCTGGGGGGTAATCACTCGTGCTTTAGCCTCCCTGGATCTGGATTTAGGTCTGGTGTAGAAGTCTTAGGGTGTGTGGTCAGCTTACCAGAGTGTGTGGGGGCTTCAGGAAGGGCACCCAACTAATACCTCCAGCAGTTGAGAAGACCCCAACATTTGGGAAAGATGCTACACTGGCTGGTGGCAGAGTCCTACTGTGGCAACAAGCCCAAAAGTCAAGTAATTAAGTGGCAACATGCCTAGGAAAAGGAAACAAAATAAGGAGAAAAAAATCAACATTAGACTCCTATTTTGGGGGCAAAGAGGATCGAAGCATGGAACAGGAGGAGGGCTGTGAGGTCAAAAATCCTACACCAAAAGCCCCAAATGAGAATATAAGTGGGTTACAGGCCATAGAAGACCTTAAGAAGGATTTAAGAAAAAAAACAAATAAGAGAAGTGGAGGAAAAATTTGGGAAAAGAAATGAGAAGGATGCAGGAAAAGTATGAAATGAGAGCCAACAGCCTGACTGAGGAGAATGACAACTTAAAAATAGGGTAACTCGGGGGTGGAGCGAAGATGGTGGAGTAGAAACAGCTCGTCCAAGCCACTCTGCCCCCAGATTCCCCCCAAACTTTGAAAAAGGGGACTCTGAACAACTTCTGGAGCCCCAGCACCCACAGAATGACACATAGAAGCTAAACTCCCACTGAGTACAGCCCAGCAGCCCTGCAGGAAGGACCAGCACAGCGGTCTGGAAGCCAGGAGCACACAGAGTGCAGAGCACAGGGAGCCGAGCCGAGCGGAGCCCAGGTCCCCGTGAGCCAAGGTTTTAGCCCCAGGGCGACAGGGCCAGCAGCCAGCAGGAGAGACCCCAGAACACCAGCAGCTGTGGCAACTCCAGAATTATCAACAAAGACATGCCTAGGAGAAAGTAAGAGGTTAGTGCCCTATGGACTTTGGGGCCAGTATTTGGGGAGTGAGTCGGGTTCCTCCACTGGGGGCTAGAAGCCACTGAGGAGACACGCCTTTCTGTAGTATTCAGAGGAAGCTCCAGCTCCTGGCCTGAGAACTGTAGGGAGATCCAGCGATCAGTCTTGGGAGGTAATCTCTCTTGCTTTAACCTCCTTGGATCTGGATTGTGATCTGGGGTGGAAGTCGTGGGAGGGTTTACAGCTTGCCAGAAACGGAAGTTGCCCTCCCACACTTTTGGGACGAAAAGTCCCCTATCTGTGAGCAAAGCCATAGTGTGGCAACAAGCCCAAAAGTCAAGTAATTAAGTGGCAACATGCCAAGGCAAAGGAACAGAAAAATGCAACCCTGGACTCCTATTTTGGGGGCATAGAGTGGGAAAAGGACTGTGAGGTCAGAAGTCCTGCTCCAAAAGCCCCAGGGGAAAACATAAGTGGGTTGCAGGCCATAGAGGACCTTAAGAAGGACTATAAAAATCAAATAAGAGAAGTGGGGGAAAAATTGGAAAGAGAAATGAGAAGGATGCAGGAAAAGTATGAAATGAGGGTCAATAGCCTGACTGAGGAAAACAACACCTTAAAAAATAGACTAACTCAAATGGCAAAGGAAGCCCAAAAGGGCAATGAGGAGAAGAATGCCTTAAAAAGCCAAATTTGCCAGATGGAAAAAGAATCTCAAAAGCTCACTGAGGAGATTCATTCCTTCAGAGTTAGACTGGAGTAAATGGAAGCTAATGACTTTGTGAGAAATCAAGATGCTGTTAAGCAGATCCAAACAAATGAAAGAGTAGAAGGCAATGTGAAATATCTCATGGGAAAAACCACTGACCTGGAAAAGAGATCCAGGAGAGATAATTTAAAAATTATTGGACTACCCGAAAGCCATGATCAAAGAAAGAACCTAGAAACCACCCTTCAAGAAATTCTCAAGGAAAATTGCTCTTATGTTTTAGATCCAGAGGGCAAAATAGAGGTTGAAAGAATCCACCAATCACCTCCTGAAAAAGATCCCAAAAAGAAAACTCCCAGGAATATTATATCCAGGTTCCAGAATCCCCAGGTCAAGGACAAAATGCTACAAGCAGCCAGGAAGAAACAATTTCAATATTGTGGAAACACAATCAGAATAGCACAGGACCTGGCAGCTTCTACACTGAGGGATTGAAGGACATGGAATATGATATTCCAGAGGGTAAAAGAGCTGGGAATGAACCCAAGGGACACCTACCCAGGAAAACTGAGTATTTTGTTTCAGGGGAAAATATTGTCATTCAGTAGAATAGAGGACTTTCATTCATTCTTGAGGAAAAATCCATAATTGAATAGAAAATTTGACATCCAGACACAAGAAGCAAGAGATGCCTGAGAAGGTAATCATGGAAAAGAAATCAAAAGGAACTTATGAAAATTGAACTATTTACATTCCTATATGGAAAAACAATAACAGTGACTGAGGAAACCTTTCTCAGTATGAGAATAATGGAAGAAAGGTGTGTGGTCATATGAATACATATGTGAATGTGTGTGTATATGGTTACAGTTATATATTGATAGAGGGCACAGGTTGAATTTTTTGGGAAGGGAGAATACTCAAGGGATGAAATTATGAGGTGAGAGAGTAAAGTGGCAAGAGGAGATGGGGAGAGACAGGGTAGGGTAAACTATCTCATGTAGAAGAAGCAAGGAGAAGTGGTTGCAAGGGAGGAGGAGAATAGGAAGGCAAAAAGGCAAAACCACATTCTCATTGAATTTGGTTCAGGGAGAGAATGACATACATACTAAATGGGATATCTCAACCTACAGCAGAATAGGGGGAAGGGGGATGACAGGAGGGATGATGGATGGGAGGGCATCCTTGTGGGGAGGAGAGGTTGGAAGTACCCACTATAGAAGAATGACAAGATCATGTAGGGAATGGACCAGGTGGGGGTGGGATGAGTGGGAGGGAATTATAAGCAGCCTTGTACAATATATCTACTATGATAATGTTTTGCATAGCTAGACATGTACAACATATACTGAATTACTTATCTCCCCAGAGGGAATGGGTGACAAGGGAGGAAGGAAATGCATCTGAAATTCGAGTTCTCAACATTAAATGTTTCAAATATATGTAAATGCTGTTATTAATACTATTTTGCTTGTAATTGTGAGATAAGATGTGCAGGCATTGGGACACAATGATTCACCTTCCTCTATTGGAAAAGTCGAAGGGGGTATGGGAGAAGGTATGGGAGACAGCAGATTGGAGGAAGCGATATCTTGTGTGACTGCTATTCTGGGAGGGTGGGTAGGGGAAAAACAGGGGAGGGGAATGAGTGTAACTCCAAATCTGGCAGAAATGAATGCTGTAAAACAGAAGTTAATAAAGCATTTGTTTAAAAAAAAATAGAGTAACTCAAATGGCAAAAGAGGCCCAAAAAGGCAATGAGGAGAAGAATGCCTTAAAAACCTGAATTTTCCAGATGGAAATAAGAATCACAAAAGCTCACTGAGGAGATTCATTCCTTCAGAATTATACTGGAACTAATGGAAGGTAGTGACTTTATGTGCAATCAAGATGCTGTTAAACAGAGCCAAGCAATTGGAAGAATAGAAGCAACGTAAAATATCTCATGAGAAAAATCATTGACCTGGAAAATAGACCCAGGAGAGATAATTTGAAAGTTTTGGATTAACTGAAAACCATGATCAAAGAAGGAACCTGGAAATCATCCTTCAAGAAATTCTCAATGAATATTTCCCTGATATTTTAGGCCCAGACGGTGAAATAGAGGTTGAAGGAATCCACCAAAAAAGATCCCAAAAAGAAAACTCCTAGGAATATCATAACCAGGTCCCAGAATTCTCAGATCAAGGAGAAAATATTACAAACAGCCAGGAAGAAACAATTTCAATGTTGTGGAAACCCAATCAGAAAAGTGGAGGACCTCGTAGCTTCTACACTGAGGGATCAAGGGGATAGAATATGATATTCCACAGGGCAAAGTACTTGAGATTAAAACCAAGAATCACCTACCCAGCAAAACTGAGTATCTTGTTTCAGGGGAAAACATGGTCATTCAGTAGAATAGAGGACTTTAAAGCATTCTTGAGGAAAAAACCATAGTTGAATAGAAAATTAGACATCCAGACACAAGAAGCAAAAGATGCCTGAGAAAGCAAACAGGGAAAAGAAATCAAAATGAATAATCAAAGTTGAACTATTTACATTCCTATATGGAAAAACAATAACTGTAACTGATGAAACCTTTCTCAGTATGAAAATAATTGAAGAAGATATATGGGCATATAAATACATATGTGAATATGTGTATATATGTTTACAAGTATACATGGATAGAGGGTACAGGTTGAATTTGTTGGGAAGGGATGATACTTAAGGGGTGAAGTTAAGAGGTGAGAGAGTAATGTGGCAAGTAGATGGGAAGAGACAGGGGGTGGTAAACTATCTCATGTAGAAGAGGCAAGGGGAAGTAGTTGCAAGGGAGGGGAAGAACAAGAAGGCAAAAAGGAAAAAACATATTCTCATTGAATTTGTCTCAGGGAGAGAATGACATGCATACTAAATGGGATATTTAACCTGCAGGAGAGTAGGGGGAGGGGAATGACAGGGGGGATGGAGGGAAGACATGCTGGGGAGGGGAGTTTGGAGGCACCCACTTTTAGAAGAGGGACAGGATTAAAGTAGGAAATGGACCAGGTGGGAGGTGGGATGAGTGGGAGGGTAATATAGTATATATATATATATATATATATATATATATATATATATATATATATATATATATACATATAAATATACTATATTATATTATATATAGTAATATTAAAATAACCTCTATATTAATATATATAGTACATATATATACTATACAACATATATTATTATTATTAATACTATTTTGCATGTTATTGGAACATAAGGTGTGCAGGCATTTGGGCACAGAGATTCACCTTACCCTAATGCAAAATTTGAAGGGGCTATGGGAGAAGATATGGGAGAGAGCATAATTGGATGAGGGGCTATCCTGTGGGACTGCTATTATGGTGTGGTAGGTATGGTTAAAATGGGGAAAATTTTAAATCAAAGTCTGGCAGAAATGAATGATGTAAACCAGAAGTTAATAAAGCATTTGGAAAAAAAATCAATTGCAAGAATTCTAAACTTTTATTCCAGGAGATGAATGAAAGGGGAATGGCCTGGGAGACTAGGGAGACAATACTCTCCATATTCCTAGGATTCCCTGCATACACACTTATTCCTGTAACATTTATACTAGTTCCATTGTACCTGTAGTTAGTAGACCTGAATTCAAATCTGACCTCAAAACATACTAGCTTGTGACCTTGGGCAAGTCACTTAACCTGTTTCTGATACACAGTAGCTGTGTGACCATGGGTAATTCATTTAACCTGCCTGCTTTATTTTCCTATCCTATAATATGAAAACTATAATATTATTTATATATAATACATAATAATATAATATATATAATATAATAAAATATAATAACCCTGGGGTTGTCACAAAGATCAAATGCAATGATATTTTTATAGCACCTTGGAGAGTGACAGGCACCAAGTAGGTGCTTAATAAATGCTTGGTAGCTGCTTTTCACTACTGCAGCAGCCTGCCTCCTAGAACATAAGAAATTTTAAAAGGCAAATAAAAGGCATGGCGTTAATTCAAACATTACCAAGATTTCCCCAGAACAGAAATGTCAAGGAGAGAAAGAATAAACCAGACTGCAGGGAACAGATCAAGAAGAAAGACTTATTCATTAAATCCATTAGAATTCATCCCAGTCAATGTATTTTCCCTATAATTAATAAAATATCTGGCTATGTATCAGTAGGGTCATGTTGGATAATGGAGTCTGGTTCAATCAAGATGATGATTCTAATGAGTTGTGGTTGTCATCTGCTAAATGAGGGCAGTCACTCTCAGAATCAAAAGATTTTTCAAAAATGTGCCTCTAACATTACATTTTGTTGCTCAACCAAGCCCAACTCTGCATAACCCTGTAGACCATACTGTCCATGGAATCTTCTTGGCAAAGATACTAGAGTAATTTGTCATTTCCTTCTCTAGTAGAACAAGGGAAACAGGTTGATTGACTTGCCTAAGGTCACAAGCTAATTGGTGCTTGAGGTAAGATTTAAACTTAGGTCTTACTGACTAGAGATCCAATGATTCACTTAGTCACTTACCTACCTCCACTAACATTAGAAATAGAGAAGAAGACTCTTAAGGGGAAGGACAAAGATGTTGAATTCCAGAGTATTAGAGCCTACCCTGTGGGCCTTTAAGGCTTAAAATTCTGCTCTTCCCTATCTCTACCTTGCATATCAGATATTCTTACCCTTGTATTCATGACACTACACATATATCTATTTACACACATATCCATATCTACATCCATTAATCTATCTCTAAATCTCTATCATGTCTATATCTATATCTATCTATTTTATATCCAAACGCTTATTCATATATATGTCTATTGTATGTAGACATTAGTCAATACCTATATGTCTAAAAATATTGCAATAGAATAACTACATTTATATATCATTTGTTTCCATTGTACTTTTATTTTCTCTATTTTAAAATATTGATATGAGAAGAAGGATATAGTCTTCTACATTCTGCAAAACATCTATTATTTTAAAATAATTAATAATCTCTACCCTATGTAGAACAACATTCAACACTGTATACCAGAATAAAGTCCAATAGGTATGTGATATAGGTATAAAGGCTGATGTTATCAACAAATTAGGGCACAAAGGAACAGTTTATCTGTCAGATTTATGAAGAATAGAGGAATTGATGACCAAATAGTAGATAGAGAACATTATGAGACACAAAAGAGATAATTTGATTACATTAAATTGAAAAGTTTTTGCACAAACAAAACCAATGCAACAAACATTAGGAGGGAATCAAAAAACTAGGAAAGAATTTTTATAACTGGTGTCTCTGATAAAGGCCTCATTCCTAAAATATATAGAATATTGAGTCAAATTTAGAATAATACAAATCATTCTCCAGTTAATAAATGGTCAAAGGATATGTATAGGAAATTTTCAGAGGAAGAAATTAAAGCTATGTATAGTCATATGAAAAAAATTCTCTAAATCACTATTTATTAGGGTGATGCAAATCAAAACAACTCTGAGGTACTGCATTACACTTATTAGATTGGCTGACATGGGGAAACAGGAAAATGATAAATTTAGAAATGATGTGGGAATGTTGGAATACTAATTCATTGTTGGTGGAGCTGTGATCTGATCCAACCATGCTGTAGAGCAGTTTGGAACTACACCCAAAGGGCTTTAAAAATGTTCATACCCTTTGACCCAGGAATATCACTTCTAGACCTGTATCCCAAAGAGATATTAGAATGGGAAAAGGACCCACATGTACAAAAATATTTATAGGGATTCTCTTTTTAATGGCCAAGAACTGGAAATCAAGCAATGGCCATCAATTGGTGAATGGCTAAAGAAGTTGTGATATATGAATATTATGGATACTATTGTACTATAAGAAATGATGAACAGGCACACTTATGAAAGACTCATATGAACTGATGCTGAGTGAGGGGAGTAGAAACAGGAAAACATTGAACACAATAATAGGCATATCATGAGAGGACTCAGTTTCATAGACTTAACTCTTCTAAGCAATGCTAGGACCTAAAACTATTCCAAAGGACATATGATGGAAAATGCTAGCCACATTCAGAGGAAGAAATATAGAGTCCGATGGTAGAACAAAGCAGACAATTTCCTTTTTTTTCATTCTCATGGTTTTTCCCTTTCTTATAATTCTTCTACACAACATGATCAATGTGAAAATGTGATTAATAGGAATGTATTGTGGAGCCCCTATAAAATTATAAGCCATATTGGGGATGGAGAGAAAGAAAATTTAAAACTAATGGAAAGGAATGTTGCAAACAAAATATAAATTACTTAATTAAAAAAAAGAAGTACAAAAACATAGGTCAAGATAATAGATTTTTTAAAAAGGAATCTATTCCCTAGGTTAGTCAGAATGTGAAGTAATGAGATATCAGAGATTAGGGAAAAACAAAAGCATAAAGAAAAACAAAACAAAACAAAAACAAACAAGCAAAAAACTCAACTTTTTTTTTTTTTTTTTTTTTACTTCTTGGGGGATTTCCTTGGTCCTTATACCACCTGGCCTTAAACAGCAAACAACTGTGCACTGAGTGAAGTTCATATGGGCAAGAGTTGTCTGGGTTAAAAGCCTCTTCCACTATAATTCCCTATGCAAATTGGGGCCTCCTTGTCCTATGTGGAAAACACCTTTAGGCCCTTTGCAGTAAGAAAGCTAGTTTATTTTTTTTTATGATGTTGGTGACTGGGGACAAGTATAAAACAGAAATCACCATTTTTGTTTTAAAGGGTAAAATTTGGGGCATTAATTTGGATATAGGAGTATTCAGGAGCAAGGAGTGATAAGACAAGAGAATCTGATTTATGGTATAAGTGAATCAGAAGGATATTCAGGTCTTTTCACTTAGTTCTATTGGTTTTTATGCAATTAAATGAATTACATTAAAACTGAAGGCATTACTTAAGAAATAATAATTATATTCAGCAGCATCAAAACTGCCAACCAATGAAATGGAGGGTGCTATTTGCCCTTAGTCGAAAGAGAGAGAGAGAGAGAGAGAGAGAGAGAGAGAGAGAGAGAGAGAGAGAGAGAGAGAGAGAGAGAGAGAGGAGAGAGAGAATGAGTAAGGGAGGAAAACTAATACTGTCAATTATACTTTGCTAGATGTTTAAGTGGGAACTTGTCTTTCATTCTTTTTTTATTTTATATTTTTCTTTTACAAATGATTTATTAACTTCTGTTTTACATCATTCATTTCCACCAGATTTTGAGTTACAATTATTTTCCCCCCTGTTTTACCTGTACCCACCCTCCCAGAATAGTAGTCCCACAAGATATCGCTTCCTCTAATCTGCTCTCTCCCATACCTTCTCCCATACCCCTTTCGACTTTTCCATTAGAGGAAGGTGAATCTTTGTGTCCCAATGCCTGCACATCTTATCTCACAATTACAAGCAAAAGAGTATTAATAATAGTATTTATATATATTTGAAACATTTAATCTTAAGACCTTGAATTTCAGATCCATTCCCTTCCTCCCTTGTCACCCATTCCCTCTGTGGAGATAAGTAATTCAGTATATGTTGAACATGTCTAGCTATGCAAAACATCATCATAGTAGATATATTGTACAAGGCTGCTTATAATTCCCTCCCACTCATCCCACCCCCCACCTGGTCCATTCCCCACTTGATCCTGTCCCTCTTCCATACTGGGTACCTCCAACCTCCCCTCCCCCCAAGGATGCCCTCCCATCCATCATCCCTCCTCTCACCCCCCTTCCCCCCATTCTGCTGCAGGTTGAGATATCACATTTAGTATGTATGTCATTCTCTCCCTGAACCAAATTCAATGAGAATGTGGTTTTGCCTCTTTGCCTTCCTATTCTTCCCCTCCCCTGCAGCCACTTCTTGCTTCTTCTACATGAAATAGTCGGTCCTACCCTGTCTTTCCCCATCTACTCTTGCCACTTTCCTCTCTCACCTCATAATTTCACCCCTTAAGTATCATCCCTTCCCAACAAATTCACCCTATGCCCTCTATCCATATATAACTGTAAACATATATACACACATTAGCATATGTATTCATATGACCATACACCCTTCTTCCATTATTTTCATAGAGAGAAAGATTTCATCAGTCAAAGGTATTGTTTTCCATATAGGAATGTACATAGTTCAATTTTGATGAGTTCCTTTTGATTTCTTTTCCCTGATTACTTTCTCAGGCATCTCTTACTTCTTGTGTCTGAATGTCAAATTTTCTATTCAATTCTGTTTTTTTCCTCAAGAATGCTTGAAAGTCCTCTATTCTACTGAATGACCATATTTTCCCCTGAAACAAAATACTCAGTTTTGCTGGGTAGGTGACCCTTGGGTCCATTCCCAGCTCTTTTGCCCTCTGGAATATCATATTCCATGCCCTTCGATCCCTCAGTGTAGAAGCTGCCAGGTCCTGGGCTATTCTGATTGTGTTTCCACAATATTGAAATTGTTTCTTCCTGGCTGCTTGTCGTATTTTCTCCTTGATCTGGGGATTCTGGAATCTGGCTATAATATTCCTGGGAGTTTTCTTTTTGGGATCTTTTTCAGGAGGTGAGCGGTGGATGGTTTCAACCTCTATTTTGCCCTCTGGGTCTAAAACATCAGGGCAATTTTTCTTGATAATTTCTTGAAGGGTGATTTCTAGGTTCTTTCTTTGGTCATGGCTTTCGGGTAGTCCAATAATTTTTAAATTATCTCTCCTGGATCTATTTTCCAGATCAGTGGTTTTTCCCATGAGAGAGTTCACATTGCCTTCTTCTCTTTCATTTGTTTGGATCTGCTTAACAGCATCTTCATTTCTCATAAATTCATTAGCTTCCATTTGCTCCAGTCTAACTCTGAAGGAATGAATCTCCTCAGTGAGCTTTTGAGATTCTTTTTCCATCTGGCAAATTCGACTTTTTAAGGCATTCTTCTCCTCATTGCCCTTTTGGGCTTCCTTTGCCATTTGAGTTAGTCTATTTTTTAAGGTGTTGTTTTCCTCAGTCAGGCTGTTGACCCTCATTTCATACTTTTCCTGCATCCTTCTCATTTCTCTTTCCAATTTTTCCTCCACTTCTCTTATTTGATTTTTAAAGTCCTTCTTAAGGTCCTCTATGGCCTGCAACCCACTCATGTTTTCCCCTGGGGCTTTTGGGGCAGGACTTCTGACCTCACAGTCCTTTTCCCGCTCTATGCCCCCAAAATAGGAGTCTAGGGTTGTATTTTTCTGTTTCCTTTGCCTTGGCATGTTGCCACTTAATTGCTTGACTTTTGGGCTTGTTGCCACACTATGGCTTTAAGGCCAGATAGAGGAATTTTCGTCCCGAACGTGTGGGGGGCAACTTCCGTTTCTGGCAAGCTGTAAACCCACCCACAACTTCCACCCTAGATCACAATCTAGATCCAGGGAGGTTAAAGCAAGAGCGATTACCCCCCAAGACTGATCTCTGGATCTCCCCACGATTTGTAGGCTGGGAGCCGGAAATGCCTCTGAAAACTACAAAATGGCGTGTCTCCTCAGAGGCTTCTAGCCCCCAGGGGAGGGAGCTGACGCATTCCCCAAATACAGGTCCCAAAGTCCATAGGACACTAACCTCTTACTTTGTCCTAGGCAAGTCTATGTTCATAATTCTGGAATCTCCACAGTTCCTGGTGTTCTGGGGTTCCTCCAGCCGGCTGCTGGCCCTGCCGCCCTGGGGCTAAAACCTCGGCTCACGTGGACCTGGGCTCGGCTCGGCTCCTGCGCTCTGCGCGCTGCAGGCTCCCAGACCACTGCGCTGGTCCTTCCTGCAGGGTGCTGGGCTGTCCTCAGCGGGAGGTTAGCTTCTCTGTGTCGTTCTGTGGGTGCTGGGGCTCCAGAAGTTTTTCAGAGTCCTTTTTTACATAGTTTGTGGAGAGTCTGGGGGCAGAGAGGCTTGGAGGAACTGTTTCTACTCCGCCATCTTGGCTCCGCCCCCCGACTTTCAAGCATTCTTGAGGAAAAAAAACAGAGTTGAATACAAAATTTGACATCCAGACACTAGAAGCAAGAGATGCCTGAGAATATAATCAGGGAAAAGAAATCAAAAGGAACTTATCAAAGTTGACCTATTTACATTCCTACATGGAAAAACAATAATTGTGACTGATGAAACCTTTCTCAGTATGAAAATAATGGAAGAAGTGTATATGGCCATTTGAATACACATGTGAATGTGTGTATATATGTTTACAGTTATACATGGAGAGAGGGCATAAGTTGAATTTGTTGGGAAGGGATGATACTTAAGGGGTGGAATTATGAGGTGAGAGAGGAAAGTGCCAAGAGGAGATAGGGAGAGACAGGGTAGGGTAAACTATCTCATGTAGAAGAAGGAAGGGGAAGTGGCTGCACGGGAGGAGTAGAACAGGAAGACAAAAAGGCAAAACCATATTCTCATTGAATTTGGCTCAAAGAGAATGACATACATACTAAATGGGATATCTCACCCTGCAGCAGAGTAGGGGGAAGGAGGATGAGAGGGGGGATGATGAAGGGGAGGGCATTTTGGAGGGAGGGAAGGTTGGAAGTACCCACTATGGAAGAGGGACAGGATCAAAGTAGGGAATGGACCAGGTGGGGGTTTGGACGCGTTGGAGTGAATTATAAGCAGCCTTTTACAATATATCTACTATGGTAATGTTTTGCATAGCTATACGTGTACAACACATACTGAATTACTTATCTTCCCAGAGGAAATGTGTGACAAGGGAGGAAGGGAATGGATCTGAAATTCGAGGTTTTAAAATTAAATATTAAAAATTTATTAAAAAAATCTCAAGTCTTCTTTGAATTCAATAGTCTGTTGGAGAACATCTTTGTGCTAGACCCTTTGGATGGGAATCTTTTTTTAGCCACTCTAATCTCCTTCAATACTATCTTCGCTTAAATTTTAAGGAAAGAAATCATTTAGATGTCTCTGCATTGTTTTTTTGTTTGTTTGTTTTTTTACTTATTGGAGGGCATTTGGGCTTAAGTGACTTGCCCAAGGACACATGGCTAGTTTTTTGTTTTAAGTGTATGAGGCCAATGTTGAACTCAGGTCTTCCTGACTCCAGGGCCAGTGCTCTATTCACTGCACCACCTAGCTGCCACTCTGCCTTCTTTACATTGGCAGATGAACATGAGTTTTGAATATGTAATGTTAGACTTAATCAATGGGTTGAATATTTGTTTTCTGATTCCTTTTTTTCACCCATACTCTTATTTATCTGTTTATGTATTTGTTTGTTTTGCTGGTAAGTAATAGTTTTCTGTATTGAGTGGAAGAATATATTGGAAATGTGCACATGTAAAATAAAAGCTACCACTTTAAAAAATGAAAAGAATAATTACTTAGATAATTTGCATAGATCATTGTAAATATAAAAAAGGGCATTTCTTAGAATGATAGAATGCTAAAGGTGGAGGGAAACTTCATGCTTTGTAAATCCCTTTGACAGATTTTGTAATTTAGCCCAAGTGATCTATCTGTATTTTATTATTACCAAGAATTTCATAGCATCTTACAGGACCCTATCCAAATGCCTTTCCAGAATTATATCTGGAAAAATCAAAACAAGAAAAACTTTGACATATATTGGAGCAAAAAAAAAACAAACTCCCTCAATTTCAATCACTCAAATGCACTTTTAATATTTACATTCATATGACAACAGGTCTTTTTGGTACTCATTTCAGGGGATTTATTTTGGCTAGGCAGTTATACACACCAGTATAATGTTCAACATCAAGAGAATGCCTGGAGAGGCTAGATCAGACCATGGGGTTTCTCAGTGCTCTAACTTTCCAGTCAGTGACTGATATTGCAATCTACTTGAAGAGAACAGCTCTTTATGCATTTCCCCTTCACATTCTTTTACAATGCAATTTGCAATAAAATGGGACTGGTCTTATAAATGACTATCCCAGAATGGTTTAAAGGCATGCTTAGTTACACTAGCTTTGAAAACAAAATCAAGAATTTTCAGTCTGATTCCTCTCCAATTTTCTTTCTGCTAGGAGGCATTTCATCAGTGATTGGAATATAATTCACATCACACTTTGGCTTTAGAATGATCCTTAAGTGCTCTATTAATGGAAAATATATAGTGTTTCAGAAATCTTAGGTGGGCAGATAACCTTGACTCTCAGGGTGAAATATTTGTTTGTATTCTCTTTTTGATTCAGTAATAATCAAGTTACTGGGGGAATTTTGTTGGTTGAGAATGTTAAAGTGAACAGTAGCGATATTCTTCTGGAAATCCTAAGGAGGCTTCTAATTTTCTCAAGAAACAAACATATTAACTTGCTAGTTATTTTATTGAGAGGGAAGATAGTCTATCTTCTATTGAAAAGTAATTCCCTCCTCCATCAAAAAATGCCTGGTGTTTGGAAAGAGGATTTTTAAATGAAGCTAGAATAAAACTTCCTTTCCTGAACACAAAACATAGCTTGTATTTTATAAATATTAGGTTTTCTAAATATCCCTGAATGTCTTACCAACAATATTCTGCATAGTTTCGTTGTGAACTACTGATCTAATCCTCAGTCAGAATCATATTTACCTTTGCAGTGAACTGTCATTATCAATCAAAGTATATTTCCAACATGACCTTATCTTGAATTTATTTATCTTGAATTTATTCACTATTGTTGGTCTATGCACAGGACCAAATGTATCAACTCCTTTGAAAACCAATAATTACAAACCATGTTGAATGATCAGAGCTGAGGAAATCCTCTAGGTAGACAGGTGCTCACCACTATGTTAAAGAAATAAAAAAAAAAGATGGGGTGGTAAGATGGCACAGTGAATCGAGCACCTGCCCTGGAGTTAGGGGGAACTGAGTTAAAATCCGGCCTCAGAGTTAAAATCCGGCCTCAGACACTTGACACAGTTAATAGCCATGTGACTTTGGGCAAGTCACAACCCCAATTGCCCTCAAAAAAATGAAATGAAAAAGATACCTCAGGGACACAGAGAAACCTTAGGTTAAGATATTTAAATTTTACCTTTTACACACATTTCTACAGAGAAGACAGTCTCAGAGAACATTACCTCGGAACAGAGTTACTCCTAATATGGCATATATTCCATTACAAACACCCCAACCTTCTTCCCCTCCTTGACCCTCATAATCAGTCCCTTCCTAAACTGCAGAATTATGCCATCTAGAAAAGATGGGGAAATCCATTGCTGACATTGCTATGGGAAGACAGACATGCTACATCATGACAGATAGAGTTGTGAATTGCTTCAATTAGGAGAGCAAACAATTTGAAATTATAAAGGAAAAATGCAACTGTCCTTATTCTTTGACATAGACTTACCACCAGGTGGTCATTGAGAGCAAATAATCAACCTTGTCTACAAAAAGAAAACAAAATCCATGATGACATCATTTCTGAAAACAAAATAATTATCCAGTGATTGGAGAATAGCTTATAATGTTGCATATGAATGTAGTGGGATATTAGTGCCTTGGGGGAAATGATGGATAAGGAAAATTCAGAGAAGCATGAGTCTTATATGATGAGATACAAAATGAAGAAAGCAAAGCAAATGCAAAATATGGAAATTGTCTTCCTAAAGATACATGAAGGGAATACTGAGAGACAGCACATCCATCATCTAATGAAATGGAGGGTGTTGGTCATGTATGAATAGAGTTAAAAGCTTTGTCCTTTCTGTGAATTGATGAGTTCCAAAAACAGGAAATGCCAAGGGCAATCTGAATTAATTTTAATATTAAGGAGTTTTACTTAACTGTTTTCAGGTAATGTATTTCAAAATAGATATATTTAGTTGTTTGTTTGGAACTGCCTGTTGAGTGGATGTATCATTTAAAAAAATAGAATTCCACTGGCTAATTTTCTAAAATCCCCAAATCTGCTCATTTTCTTCTCTTCCCTTAAATAGCCTGAGTGTTACAGCTCCAGTGGAAATGCTGATGTAGTTATCTGTTGTCCCAAGCCACCTGCTTGCTGCAGCTCTAGAACTTTGCTGAACCTGACTTCTCCCTGCTCTGGGGTCATTCATGGATTTTTTTTATCCCACTGTTTTGACAATCACTACTAAAGGAATAGGGACAAAAGCTACTTCCTGGTGTTCATCATTTCCCCACATAGAAAGATTTCACAGAATCACAAGGTGTCTCTGCTTCCATAAGAACAAAAAAGCAATAAAGCACAGAATTTAAAGGAACCTCATAAACTATTTAGCCTGACCTCTCCCTGAAAAAAATAATTTCTTCTACAAAAAAGTAAGTAATGTTCAAGCCTTTTTTGGAGACTTTCAGTGAAGGGAAACTCATTAGCTCCCAATGCAAACCATCCCACCTCTAATTGTTAGAAAGTTATATATTATTTTCCAAACACCAAGCTGTAATTTGACTCTTCCTAATTTTGTACTCTGAGATCACACAGATAAAATATAATCTCTCCTCCAGTCAGTCATTTAAAAAACTGAAGAAAGCTGTCATGTTCCCCACATCTTTACATATTTATATCTTCAAGTTAATTAACCCCACTTTCTTCCTGTCCTCAGAATGAATTTGAGGATTTTTGCTGTCGCTTTTATCTCTTTTTTATTCCCTCTTGACTTCTCCATCTCATCAATATCCTTCCTAAAATCTGGCACCCAAATGAGCAGGTATTGAAACTATAGTCTTCTCAGGGAAGAACAGGTAACCGTGTTTTGTTGCATATTAAACTATGTACCACTAACTTTACTATGCCTTGGCCTCACAAAGACAAAATGAAGTAGTCTGGCCCCTCAAGGAGCTTGCATTTTGATTTCTAGCTTAATTTAATTGTTGCATCTCATTTAACAAAATTCTCAAAAAGTCTACTTTCCACATTCTTACATTGGGAGGGAAAAATAGTAACAAATGTGGATTGCCAAGCAAAACCAAAAAACACACTGACCATTCCCAACAAATATATGTGGATCCTCTGGAGTCTTCCACTATTTTTTTGGGGAGGAGAAGCATAAACACAAACAAAGATAAGTAGAGGACAGTAAATCCCCAAATCTATCCCTTACCTTTACTTCACTTTTTCCCAATCCCAAAGACAACAGCCAAGTTGGGACCCCTTCCCTGGATTCTTGGAATCAATTCCTTATTGCTATTATTACCTCTCCCTAGTATTTCTCCCCATTTCAATCCATCTGCTTCAAAGTTTCCACAATCGTATTCCTAAAGTACAAATCTGATGATGTCACTTCTCTGATCCAAAAGTCCCAGTGAGGTCACCTTCCATATTGATGAAAATACAAAATCTCTCTGAAATGCAAAACCCTTAAAAATCTGAATGTGACCTACATTCTTTTGGCTTATTCTAGATTAGTCAGCTTCATGCACTCCTCACACCAGCTAAAATACCTCTCTTCCTATTCCTCAAATATTTTCCATTGTTGGAATAATGAGTTTGGAAAAAAATAATCTCTGAACATCTATCTTTTATGATCTTCTATCTGTTTAAAGCTCAATTCAAGGGACCCTCCATGTGAAGTGTCCTGATCACCCAGAGCTGCTAATTCATCACCTCTCCCTCATGAACTTACATTTCCTTTGCCTATATTCAGCAATTGCTATATCCATTGTGCCATCTCATCTCTTTATAATGTAAGCTCCTTGAGTATAGAGTATAGTTAACATTTTCTTTTTGTATTTCTACTGCCTAGTACAGTGTCTGGCACATCACAGGTGTTTAATAAATGCTTGTTGATTGAATGATTGACAGTTTTGTTTTGTTGTGCCTTTCTTTAAGAACTAAGTACCAAGTAATTAACAGCTTGAAATGGCTGGGGCAGGGAGGAAAAGGTATCAGTTAAATGTGAGAGCAGGGAGGAATCTTCAAGATCGTTGAGTTCAACCTATTTGATGTATAAATGTAGATACGTGGGTCACCTCTACCGCCTCATAATTCAGATATGCATGACCTGTTGACTTTATATTAATATGAATAATTCCATTAAAATTAGACAATAAATTCAATGTGTAAGGTGTCCTTATGGTCCAACTCTTTTTTTTTTTTACAGATGAGGAAATTGAGATAGAAACAGGGTGTTAACATCCTGACAAAGGTCATGTAGATAGGATAAGATGTAGGATGTATATCCCAATTGCTCTGACAGCAAATCCAAGACTCTTTCCACTGCACTACAGCTCACAATCTTCTCTCTCCACTCTTTTATTTTTTGGAGGGGCAAAGGCAGGGCAAGTGGGACTAAGTGACTTGGCCAAGGTCAAACAGCTAGTAAGTATGTCAATGTCTGAGACCAGATTTGAACTCAGATCCTCCTGACTCCAGGGTCAGTGCTCTATTTACTGTGCCACATAACTGCCCTGTTCTCTCTCCACTCTTATTTCCTCTGTTTCTGTTATTTATTCACCCCTTTGCTCAAACATATTTTTTTCATTCTAAGTCTATAACTTACAATCTGTCACAATTTCAGGGCTTGTCCAAAACTATGACTATGAAATACAGCTTGATACATCCATTGGACTAAATCAATAGAGGTAAAATGTACATATTATGTTCAGTGCCCTTGATCAGTGTCAAAAATATAATAGGAACCAAATGGATGAAGCCCCAGGCCTCAAAAAAGTTGAAGTCACTGGAAAAATTAAAAGGACATATTCATTATTTATTGGTTCCATTTGGCTATTCTTTTCTTCTTTTCAGGTGAAATTCCAAGGTATACAATGACAAATCAGCCACAAAAAGAAAGTTATTTCTTCATTGCGGTTTCTCCAACAAAAAGGTGGTTCAAAAATTTTAAGATAGGTGGAGTTTGATGTAGATAGATAAATAGATAGATGATAGCGGGAGAGAGAGGGAGAGAGAGAGAGAGAGAGAGAGAGAGAGAGAGAGAGAGAGAGAGAGAGAGAGAGAACAATGGTCACATTAATATGGGATTTCATATGCCTAGGGCCTGCCACAAATTAACCAAGAGGGGAAGTAAGAGTTTTAATGGAAATTGAAAATAGGGCCCACAACACCTGTCCCAGCTTTCTCAGGCAGTGCTTTTACCAGCTGCATCATTACTCTAATATCCAAGGGCATGAGAAGGACTCAGGCAAATGATGCACATGAACAGAATAAGGTTAGATTTTCCTTTTTGATTAGTATCTCCAGGACACCAGATCATTTGGTCAATAGTAAAAAGTGCAGGCAAAGCTGTGCTTGTAGTTGTTGTTAAATACAGTTAATCTGGACATTGGGAAACGTGGAAATAAACCTTGAGAAATTGGCTTTATGGGAACTTTGCATATTTATTTGTTGTCACATAATAATGTTGATAAATATAATAATAACCACAACAACTCTCTTCCTTAACGCTTTGGGTGTCATAGATATGAGACTGTGAGAAAAGGTAAGAAACATTTTCTCAACAACCCTGTAAGGAAAATGCTAATATAAAAACTATTTTCCAGATGAGAAAAATTGAGCCTGGGAGAAACTGCCTGCTTTCGCCCAAGGTCACACGAGTAGTAAGCACAGAAGCTGCATATGAACTCAATGTGTATATATTTATTTATTATATTATATATATATTTCATGAAAGCAAACCTGAACATTTCAATAGACAAAGAAGAAAGAGCAAAAGAGATTTGTGTATGGATTTATTAACTTCTCTCATATACTTTGGAATTTTCATTCAAAAAGAAGGAGTCAATGAAGCAAAAAGCCATAGTCAGTATCAAGGAGATTGTTTGCCAGTACTGCTTCCATGGAGCAGAAAACAGGAATGCTGGTATTCCAACTGGTGGCAATGTACCCATATTGAAACACCATGTACTTCAAACACAGGTTGGGTTTGCACATTTTAGTAGAAAGAGCTAAGTCTGTCTCTATCATTTAATACTAATAGGGAGACTTTGGTATGCCTCTTAACCTTTATCCATCAACTTTCTAACCCAGAAATTTAGAATAATGTCCTTCCATAATATGGCTATGGGTCTGGACTCCACATCCACAAAGATGTTCTGTCATCAAAGTGATCAGTGAATCCACTGGGTGCCTGTCCCTCTTTTGAGCCTAGGGGTAGAGTGCATGATCCCTCTCTGGTGTTTATACTACCATATTTTGACCCCTATTCCCACTCAGAAGGTGAATCTGTGATCCCTACATACCCCAATTCATGGTTCCTGCCGGGTCATTTTACTGTGAATAAAATGGGTGCTTTTGGTCTGGAAAGATGATTCATTGTGGAGTCACTAAACTTTCTTAGTAACTGTTTAGTCTTCTTATGTATTAGTTCAAGTAGGCATCTGTAATGGGAATGGGAATTTGAAGATCATCCCTGCCTCTTAATAGACTTAGGGGGAATTTTGAAGCTTTCCTGCTCTGAAGATAAACTCTGGCCTTTGATAGGCTGAATGTGGTCACATGGAGC
Source organism: Gymnobelideus leadbeateri (assembly GCA_011680675.1). NCBI lineage: Eukaryota > Metazoa > Chordata > Mammalia > Diprotodontia > Petauridae > Gymnobelideus > Gymnobelideus leadbeateri. The sequence goes on along the minus strand of WOXC01005025.1, from coordinate 38,800 downwards.
CTATGGCAGGAAGAGTTTGCTAAGGAGAAGCAGAGCCTACAAGAGAAACTGGTTGAGAATGTGTCTGACAGTTGGAGACAGTTGCAGACAGATGGAGACAGAGGAGCTTAGAAAAGGAGTCAGGCTCCTGAGTAAATATTGATCTTGTATTGGTTTGTGGGAAGGCTCCCAGCATTATTACTATGGCTTCTGAACATCTTTGGCACTTTGGCTTACTGGTTTTGGGATTTGGTTTTATGGTGCTCAAATAAATCCTTCAACTTTATCATATATCTGGAGATTCTGGCATATTTTGCAATTGATCATCATGCAATAGGTATAATCACAGTCTCTATCATGATCATGGACACTGTAAATATTGCATTGGTGCTACAGCATCTAAAACTCAAATATCTATAAATTAAATTATCTATAAGTTAAATTATCTATAAGTTAAAAATTCTATATATTCCATCATCTAAATGTATAGATAGATAGATAGATAGATAAAATACACACAACAAAAGCAACATACACATATGTGTATGTAGACATATATATGCAGATCTATATTAACAACTCCCTTTCATAGAGTATGTTGTGTTTCCTTCCCAATAAAACTATGAGTCTAGGTGTTTTGTTGTTGTTGTTGTTGTTTATAAATAACAAAATTAAACTCACAGAATCTCAAAACTCCAAAAGATAGATCAACCATGGTACAAAATGCATTCCTTAATAAGACAACAAATCAAGAGAAAAGACCATTTTTGAAGTGTTCACTAAGTTCTAGGTAATATGCTAAGCATACTGTGGATGAAATTGCAAGCAAAAAAAAAAAAAACAAAGTCCCTCCTTTCAAAAAGCTTACATTCTGGGGCGGGGGGAGACAATACAGATAAGGGAGGTGGAGGGAAGATAGGGGTGGAGAAGAGAAGGTTTCAGCATTGTAACATGATTTTAATGTCCACAAAATCAGAACAGTCAATAGGGAGATGAAGTCTGGCTGGTTTGCATTCCTCATCCCAAATGGAGGCCGCTGGAAAAACTTAATGATAGTAGAATGGGCTGGAATGACAGAGGAATGTTTCTGTGTGAGAAGGTTACAGGGATAAATAGATTTACATGGTGAGACAGTGCCAGGTGATGAGGGACAGATGGCAACTACATTGGAAGCAAAGGCAGGAAAGATGAAGACAGGCAGTCTTTCATGTCCAGAATCCCCAGCACATGGCCATCCATAGCCTAGGCTTAATGACATGCAGTGAGGAGAAGCCCACTGCCTCTTGGGGTAGCCCAGTCCTGTGCTTTCTGAGGGAGTCAGGATAAGTGTAAATAATACCAAAGAGTGAGTAGTCATCATGCTGAGTAGTAGGTCCAGGAGAGCCTCCTTATGTCAAATTTATTTCCACAAGAAAAGAACAGAATCTATAATAATAAAGGAAAAATATAAACAACAAAGTATTTTTAGCATATAATTCCAGTGGAAGGGGACTAATCTTGAAGTCATGCTTGGATAAGATTTCATTATTTGGTAAAAGTTGCTGGGAAAACTGGAAAGCAGACTGGCAGATGTTGAACATATCTTACACCACATGCCAAGATAAGATAGATACATGACCTAGATATAAAGAGAGATATTACAAGAAAATTTGAAGAGGAACATGGAACTTATCACACTTGTGTATAGGTGATCAATTTATGAATAAACAAGAGAGAAACAGTGTCGATAGATAGATATAATGGTAATGGTAATTTGAAAATCTTCCCTGCCCCTTAATATGCCAAATGTAATCACATGGAGCCCATAGAGGAAGGAGCTTGCTGAAAGGTTGGAAGAGGAAAGGTGGAGCAGGAAGGAGCAAAAAAAGATCCAGAACATCTGGGAGCAAGCACCATGGAGACTGAGAAGGTAGTGTGAGTGAGAGAGGGACATTTTTGCTTAAGGGGGCCTGTTTTGTTTTGAAAGCCTGACAAAAGAAAGACTTGGGAATGTTGGTGTTTGCTGCATTGTTTATGTGTACCAACTTCTTGTTTGCTATGATGGATTTGGCTTTCTAGTTTGGGGAACTCAACTTTCAGGAATCTGAATAAATGTTTTGTTTCTGTGTTCCATGTGAAGAGGCTGTTACATTTTGTGATTCACAACTATACTAGCATATTCATAGCCACCATGAGCACTGTGGATACCTAATTGGTGTTATAATAAATAGGTAGGAGAGAGAGAGAAATAGAGAAATAGAGAGAGAGAGAGAGAGAGAGAGAGAGAGAGAGAGAGAGAGAGAGAGAGAAATTAGTACAACAGCAATCTGTGCTCTCAGTCATTTTGAAAACAATATGTTCCCCACTATGAATGCAAAAATGTCCATTGAATTTGCAGAAGGCTATTGTGGGCAATAAGAAAAAGGAATTGACAACAGGGAAAGGCGGACAAGTGTGATTTTGGGATAAGAGGACAATGAGAATCTGGTATCAGGCTTTTGGAGCAGTAGGTCGAGTTGCATTATCTGGGACAGTTCAAGTGTATTTAAACCCAGGGTGTCTTCTGACTAGGTCACAGTGAAGTCATTGAAAGCAACACCTCCCCACCCCAACAAAAAAGTTGAAAAACATACTACTGATTATTATTACATTTTTTAAAAAAGAACCTTTGAATGTGTCTCCATCTTGCCAAGGGGATGAAAATGCTTATTTATGGTCAAAATCAAAGTTTCATTTTATAGGTATGTAGCTATTCAGGTAGTTAATATTTATAACAAAGATGTACTTATAAAATAAGTTAATCATAGTTTTTAATCATATTAATCATATTTCGGATGTTGACCAACTAAAATTATTCTCAAGGTAATGAAAGAATCCCAAGATAAAATGATTCATATTGGGAGTAAAAAAGGTATCTTAACAGATATCATTTATTCAGTTATTCGACAAATATTGAGTGCAGACTATAAGTAAGCCAGTGAGTAAGTGCCTTCAGGAATGACAATGGGAATAATTCAAGACCCTGTTCTTAAATATCTGATTGTCTGGTAAGAGAAATAAGAAGCACACAGTAAATGAAAGCAAGAAATAGCAAGTGTAAAACTTCAGCACACATAGTACCAAGGATCTCTGGTTTTCAGAGGAAGGGAGAGTCTAACATTAGCTTGGTGGAGGAAGAAATATTTACAAGGAACTATTAAGTATGATGTTAGATTTAGAGGTGGAAATGATCTTGGAGATTGTATCACTTACAATTGAGAAAACTGTGTGTGAAAGATGTGAAGTCGTTTTCCCAAGGTCATACTCTTAGCAAGTGAGAAATCAAGTTCATAGAGCACAAATCACAGGCTTTCCACAGCATCACATTATCTCCCAGTTAAGACAGTACTTTCATATCCAAACACAAATACTGTTTTAATGATCTAAATACTCCACTGTGACCAAGCCACAGCTTAAGTGCAAGTTCTGTACTTCATTGGGTGGGTTGAGTCATGGCTTGGGGGCTTGGAGGGTCCCCTACATTTCTCTTCTACTAACTTACATATCTGTCTATTTGTTCACCTGGGAAACCTGGCAAATAGCCACTGAAGCCAGTATCTATTCTACAGTTAAAAATAATAGAAGAGTTATATAACTTTATATTTTTTCTTTATTCTGTAACTTCATTCTAACTCATCTTGTACTACATCATTATTAGGTTTGATCTGAACCTAGAAGAAATAACTAAAAGGCAACATAAAAGAAATTAAGAAAAAAATGGATGGAAGGATGGACAGAAGGAAGGAAGGAAGGAAGAAAGGAAGGAAGGAAGGAAGGAAGGAAGGAAGGAAGGAAGGAAGGAAGGGAGGGAGGAAGGGGAATTGGAAGAAAGGAAATGGAAGGGAATGGGGGAAATATTTTGGGGGGCAAAGTCAAGATGGAGAAGTAGAAACAGCTGGTCCATGAAGCCCCAGTTCCCAAAATTTACAAATTCATGTAAGAGGGGACTCTAAACAACCTCTGGAGCTCCAGAAACCACAAAATGACATAGAAAAGACAGCCCAGCAGCCCACCAGGGAACAGCCAGGAGAGCACTCTGGGAGCTGAGCCCAGGACCTTGTGAGTCTGAGGTTTTAGCCCCAGGGCGGCCTGACAAGAAGCAGGCTGGAGAGACTCCAGAATACCAGCAGCTGTGGTGTTTGCAGAATTACCAACACATAGATGCCTCGGACTAAGTGAGAAGTTAGTGTGGTATGGACTTTGGGACTCATTAGTTGGGAGATAGTGTAGCCTCTTTCTCTGGGGGCAAGAAGCCACTAACAAGCTTCAGCACAGCCACAGACACACATGGCAACTTCAGTTCCTGCCCTGCTATCTGCAGGGGGATCCAGTGATCAGTCTTGGGGTAATCACACTTTTTTTAATACCAGAGTCTTTAATAACTGAGACTTGAATCGAGATATAGAATAGTCAAAAGATAGCAGTGGTAACAGTATATGATGAATAACAGTAAAAGAAGAGGTGGCTATGTGGCACACTGAGTAAGAGCGCCGGCCTGGAATCAGTTCTGGCCTCAGATTCTTTTTTTAGTTTATATTATATTATTATAAAAAATTAGATTTCAATTTTCATATCCATTACCTTCCTCCCTTGTCACCCACTCCCTCTGTGAAGATAAGCAATTCAATATGTGTTGTACATGTATAGCTATGCAAAACATTACCATAGTAGATGTATTGAAAAAGACTGCTTATATTTCCCATCCACCCCCCACCTGGTCCATTCCCTACTTGATCCTGTCCCTCTTTGATAGCGGGTACTTCCAACCTCCCCTCACCTCCATCATCCCCCATCTCATACCCCTTCCCCCTACCCTCCAGTAGGGTAAGATATCCCATTTAGTATGTATGTGATTCTCTCCCTGAGTCAAATTCAATGAGAATAAGGTTTTGCCTTTTTGCCTTCCTGTTCTTCCCCTCCCTTGCAACTACTTCCTCTTGCCTCTTCAACATGAGATAGTTTACCCTACCCTGTCTCTCTCCATCTCCTCTTGTCACTTTCGTCTCTCACCTCTTAATTTCACCCTATAAGTATCATCCCTTCCCACCAAATTCAACCTGTGCCCTCTATCCATGTACACCTGTAAATATATATACACACATTCATATATATATATATATATATATATTCATATGTCCATATACCCTTCTTCAATTATTTTCATAACGAGAAAAGTTTCATCAGACACAGTTATTGTTTTTCCATGTAGGAATGTAAATAGTTCAATTTTGATAAGTTCCTTTTGATTTCTTTTCCCTGATTAACTTCTCAAGCATCTCTTGCTCCTTATGTCTGAATGTCAAATTTTTTCCCTTTTTTATTATTAAACAAATGCTTTATTAACTTCTGGTTTACATCATTCGTTTCCACCAGATTTTGAGTTACAATTTTCCCCCATTTTCCCTACCTACCACCCCAGAATAGCAGTCCCACTAGATATTCACTCATCCAATCTCCTCTCTCCCATATCTACGCCCATACCCCCTTCGACTTTGCCATTAGGGCAAGGTGAATCTCTGAGCCCCAATGCCTGGACATCTTATGAAACATTTAATTTTAAAACTTTGATTTTCAGATGCATTTCCTTCCTCGCTTGTCACCCACTCCCTCTGAGAAGATAAGCAATTCAGTATGTGTAGTACATGTATAGCTGTGCAAAACATTACCCTAGTAGATATATTTTAAAAGACTGCTTATATTTCCCTCCCACCCTTCTCACCTCCCACCTGATGCATTCCCTACTTTGATCCTGTCCCTCTTTGATAGTGGGTACTTCCAACCTCCCCTCCCCCCAGAATGCCCTCCCCTCCATCATCCCCCTCTCATTCCCCTTTCCCCTACTCTCCTGCAGGGTGAGATATTAGTATGTGATTCTCTCCATGAGCCAACTTCAATGAGAATATGGTTTTGCCTTTTTGCCTTCCTTTTCTTCCCCTGCCCTGCAACTACTTCCCCTTGCCTCTTCTACATGAGATAGTTGCCCCTCCCCTGTCTCTCTCCATCTCCTCTTGCCACTTTCCTCTCTCACCTCTTAACTTCACCCCTTAAAAATCATCCCTTCCAATTAAATTCAACCTGTGCCCTCTATATATGTACACCTGTCAACATATGCCCATATACCCTACTTCAATTATTTTCATAATGAGAAAGGTTTCATCAGACAAAGTTATTGTTTTTTCATGTAGGAATGTAAATAGTTCAACTTTGATAAGTTCCTTTTGATTTCTCTTCCTTGATTACCTTCTCAAGCATCTCTTGCTTCTTGTGTCTGAATGTCAAATTTACTATTCAACTCTGGTTTTTTCCTCAAAAATGCTTGAAAGTCCTTTATTCCACTGAATGACCATATTTTCCCCTGGAACAAGATACTCATTTTTGCTGGGTAGGTGACCCTTGGCTTCAATCCCAGCTCCTTTGCCCTCTGGAATATCACCTTCCATGCCCTTCGATCCCCCAGTGTAGAACCTGCCAGGTCCTGTGCTATTCTGATTGTGTTTCCACAGTATTGACATTGTTTCTTCCTGGCTGTTTATAGTATTTTCTCCTTGATCTAGGAGTTCTGGAACCTGGCTATAATATTCCTAGGAGTTTTCTTTTTGGGATCTTGTACAGGAGGCGATTAGTGGATTCTTTCAACCTCTATTTCCCCCTCTGGGTCTAAAACATCAGGGCAATTTTCCTTGAGAATTTCTTGAAGGATGATTTCTAAGTTCTTTTTTTTTCATATGGCTTTCAGGTAGTCCAATACTTTTTAAATTATCTCTCTTGGATATATTTTCAAGGTCAGTGGTTTTTCCCATGAGATATTTCTCATTGACTTCTATTTTTTTCAATTGCTTGGATCTGTTTAACAGCATCTTGATTTGTCATAAAGTCACTAGTTTCCATTTGCTCTAGTCTAATCCTGAAGGAATGATTCTCCTCAGTGAGCTTTTGAGATTCTTTTTTTCCATCTGACAAATTCGGCTTTTTAAGGCATTCTTTTCCTCATTGCCTTTCTGAGCCTCTTTGGCCATTTGTGTTTGTCTATTTTTTAAGGTGTTATTTTCCTCAGTCAGGCTGTTAACTGTCATTTCATACTTTTCTTACATCTTTCTCATTTCTCTTCCCAATTTTCTCCCACTTCTCTTATCTGCTTCTTAAGGTCCTCTATGGCCTGTAACCAGCTTGTATTTTCATTTGGGGCTTTTGGTGCATGAGATCTGACCCCACAGTCCTCCTCCTGTTGCGTGCTTTGATCCTCTTGGCCCCAAAAATAGGAGTCTAAAGTTGCATTTTTCTGTTTATTTTGTTTCCTTTGCCTAGGCATATTGCCACTTAATTACTTGATTTTGGGGCTTGTTGCCACAGTACGACTCTGCCACCAGACAAGGGAGCTTCTGTCCCAAATGTGGGATCTTCAAAACTTCTGGAGGTTGGGTGGCCTCTTTAAAGCCTCCACCCACTCTAGCAAATTGGATACCCACCCCAGACCTCCCCCCAAGACCACAATCCAGATCCAAGCAGGTTAAAGCAAGAGTGATTAACCCCAAGACTGATTGCTGGATCTCGCTAAAGTTTGCAGACCAGGAGCTGGAGCTGCCACTGATGCTGCAAAATGGCCTCTCTGCTGTTTCCTCAGCAGCTTTTCTCCCAGAGGGGAGGAAGCCAATGTGTTCCCCAAATATTGTTCCCAAATTCCATAGGGCACCAACCTCTTACTTTGTCCTAGGCGTGTCTGTGTTGATAACTCTGGAATCACCACAGCTGATGGTGTTCTGGGGTCTCTCCAGCCGGCTACTGGCCTGGCCGCCCTGGGCCTAAAACTGTGGCTCACGCATGCCTGGGCTTGGCTCCCAGAGTGCTGTGCTGTTGGTTCCCAGGGAGCTGTGCTGCCCGCTCTTAGAGCGCTGCATAGGACACTCCCTGCAGGGCTGCTGGGCTGTCCTCAGCAGGTGGTTAGCTTCTCTGTGCTGTTCTTTGGGTGCTGGGGCTCCAGACATTGTTCAGATTCCCCTTTTACATTGTTTGGAAGTGGTGTGGGGCAGAGCACCTTGGAAGTGCTGTTTCTACTCCTCCATCTTGGCTACTAATCACACTTGATTTAACCTACTTTGATCTGGATTGTGGTCTAGAGTGTAGGTCTTGGGGTGTGGGACCAGCTTGCCAGAGCACGTGGGGGCTTCACAGAGGGCACCCAACTAATACCTCTAGCAGTTGGGAAAATTCCAGTGTTTGGGGCAGCAGCTCCCCTGACTGGTGGCAGAGTCTTAGTGTGACAACAAGTGCAAAATTCAAGTAATTGAGTGGCAACTTGCCTAGGCAATGAAACAATATAAATAGAAAAATTCAACATTGGACTCCTATTTGGGTGGGGGGGGGCAAAGAGGATCAAACCATAGAACAGGAGGAGGACTTGGAGGTCAGAACTTCTGCGCCAAAATCCCCAAATGAAAATATGAGCTGGTTACAGGCCGTAGAGGACCCTAAGAAGGATTTTGAAAATCAAATAAAGGAAGAGGAGGCAAAATTGGAAATAGAAATAAAAATCATGCAAGAAAATTATGAAAGGAGTGTCAACAGCCTTTCTGAGGAAAATAACACCCTAAAAAATAGACTAACTCAAATGGCAAAAGAGGCTGAAAAAGGCAATGAGGAGACGAATGCCTTAAAAAGCTGAACTTGCCAGATGGAAAAAAAATCTCAAAGGCTCACTGAGGAGAATCTTTCCTTTATATTTAGAATGGAACAAAGGGAAGCTAGTGCTGTTAAGCAGATCCAAACAAATGAAAAATAGAAGGCAATGTGAAATATCTCATGGGAAAAACCACTGACCTGGAAAATAGATCCAGGAGAGACTATTTAAAAATTATTGGACTACTTGAAAACCATGATCAAAGAAAGAACCTAGAAATCATCCTTCAAGAAATTCTCCAGGGCACACGTCTTCAAGATTTTGTAAAAGGGGACTTTGAAAGACCTCTGGAGCTCTACAACCCCAAAATGACAGAGAAGCTAACCTCCCGCTAAGTACAGCCTGGCAGCCCAGCAGAGAAAACACTCTACAAACCATACTTCAAGGAGTTCTCAAGGAAAATTACCCAGATGTTTTAGAACCAGAGGGCAAAATAGAGGTTGAAAGAATCCACAGATCACCTCTTGGAAAAGATCCCAAAAAGAAAACTCCTAGGAATATTGTAGGCAGGTTCCAGAATTCCCAGATCAAGGAGAGAATATTACACACCGCCAGGAAGAAACAATTTCAATATTGTGGAAACACAATCAGGATAAAACAGGATCTGGCAGCTTCTACATTGAGGGACCTAAGGGCATGGGATATGATATTCCGTAGTTCAAAGGACCTGGGATTAAAACCATGAATCACCTACCCATCAAAACTGAATATCATGTTTCAGTAGAAAATTTGGACATTCAGTGGAATAGAGTACTTTCAAGCATTCTTGAGGAAAATAACAGAGGTGAATAGAAAATTTGACATTCAGATACAAGAAGCAAGAGATGCTTGAGAAGGTAAACAGGGAAAATAAATCACTATGAACTTATCAAAGTTGAACTATTTATATTCCTACAGGAAAAATAATAACTGTAACTGATGAAACTTTTCTCATTATGAAAATAGTTGAAGAAGGGTATATCAGCATATGAATACATATGTGATATGTGTATATATTTTTTTCAAGTATACATAGATAGAGGGTACAGGTTGAATTTAATAGGAAGGGATAACACTTTAAAGGTTAGGTTAAGAGGTGAAAGAGGAGTGTGGTGAGGGGTATTGGGGAGAGACAATGGGGTGGACTTTCTTGTGTAGAAGAGGCAGGGGAAGTTGGTTGCAGGGGAGGGGAGGAACTGGAAGGCAAAAGGCAAAACCTTATTCTCAATGAATTTTTCTCAGGGAGAGAATGACATGCCTACTAAATAGGGTGTCCCACCCTATAGGACCTTGGGCGGGGGGCGGTGAGAAGTATGGGGGAAAGTGGTGGAGGGCAGGGCAGGCTTGGTGGGAGGAAAGTTAGAACACCCACTTTTGAAAAGGGACGGTATCAAAGTGGGGAGTGGACCAGGTGGAAGGTGGGATGGGAGGGAGGGAAATATAGTCAATCTTTTACAATATATCTACTATGGTAATGTTTTGCATAGCTACACATGTATAGCATATATTGAGTTGCTTATCTTCCTTTTAATATCAAATTTAAATATATATGTATACTATGATTAATACCATTTTGCATATAATTGGGAGATAAGATGTGCAGGCAATGGGGTGTGGGGATTCACCTCACCCTACTGGAAAAATGGAAGGGGGTATGGGAGAAGAGATGGGGCAGAACAGATTGGTTGAGGGGATATCCTGTATGACTGCTATTCTGGGGGTGGTGGGTAGGGGCAATATGGGGAAAAATTGTAACTCAAAATCTGGCGGAAATGAGTGATGTAAACGAGAAGTTAATAAAGCAAAAATAAAAAAAATAAAATAAAAATTTTAAAAAAGAAATTCTCCAGGAAAATTGCCCTGATATTTTAGAACCAGAGGGCAAAATAGAGGTTGAAAGAATTCACCAATCCCATCCTGAAAAAGAGCCCAAAAAGAAAACTCCTAGGAATATTATAGCCAGGTTCCAGAATTCCCAGATCAAGGACAGAATATTACAAGCAGCCAGGAAAAATTTGAATACTGTGGAAATGCAATCAGGATAACTCAAGATCTGGCAGCTTCTTCACTGAGGGATTGAAGGGCTTGGAATATGATATTCTGGAGGGCAAAGGACCTGGGATTAAAACCAAGAATCACATACCCAGCAAAACTGAGTATCATGTTTCAGGGAAAAATATGGTCATTCAGTGGAATAGAGTACTTTCAAGCATTCTTGAGGAAAATAACAGAGGTGAATAGAAAATTTGACATTCAGATTCAAGAAGCAAGAGATGCTTGAGAAGGTAAACAGGTAAAATAAACACTATGAACTTATCAAAGTTGAACTATTTACATTCCTACAGGAAAAATAATAACTGTAACTGATGAAACTTTTCTCATGAAAATAGTTGAAGAAGTGCATATGGGCATATGAATACATATGTGAATATGTGTATATATGTTTACAGGTATATATAGATAGAGGACACAGGAGGAATTTATTCATAAGGGATTGTACTTAAAAGGTGAAATTTAGATGTGAGAGAGGAATGGGGAGAGATAGAATGTGTTAATCTCTCTCATAGAGAAGAGGCAAGAGAAAATGGTTACAAGGGAGGGGAAGAACAGCAAGGCAAAAAGGCAAAACCTTATTCTCATTGAATTTGGTTCAAGGAGAGAATGACATACATGCTAAATAGGATATCTCACCCTACTGAAGAGTAGGGGGGAAGGAGTTGAGAGGGGGAATGAAGAAAGGTAGGCTGGGAGGGAAGTGGGGGAGGGAAGTTGGAAGCACCTACTTTTGAAAAGGGAAAGGATCCAAGTAGGGGATAGCCCAAGTCGGAGGTGGATAGGAGGGAGGGAAATATAGTCAGTCTTTTACAATATATCTACTATGCTAATGTTTTGCATAGCTACACATGCACAACATATACTGAATTGCTTATCTTCCCAGTAAGGGTGGGTGACAAGGGAGGACGGGAATGAATCTAGAATTCAAAGTTTAAAATCAAATGTGTAGGGGCAGCTAGGTGGCACAGTGAGTAGAGTGTTGGCCCTGGAGTCAGAAGGACCTGGGTTCAGATCCAGCCTCAGACAACGCACACAAACAAAACAAAACAAAACAAAACAAAAAAAAACCTAGCCATGTGACTTTGGGCAAGTTACTTAAACCCAATTGCCCTCCAAATATATATATATAAAAATAAAAAAAATCAAATGTGTAAAAATATATAAATACGATTATTAATTCTATTTTGCATATAATTGGTAAATAAGATGTACAGGCATTTGGGCACAGAGATTCCCCTTCCCCTATTGAAAAACTCCAAGGTGGTATGCGAGAAGATATGGGAGAGAGCAGATTCGATGAGGGGATAGCCTGTTGGACTGTTATTCTGGGATTGGGGGGTAGGGAAAATGGGGGAAAAAGTTGTAACTCAAAATCTGTCAGAAATGAATGATCTAAACCATAATTTAATAAAGCATTTGGGGAAAAAAGTTAAAAAAGATCTTTTGAGAAAGACATAAAACTTTCTAAATCATTAAGCCCACTTTAATTACCAGGAGATGTAGTATCCAGACTAAAATGGCCCTATGACTGGATTAGTGAAGGAACAACCGCTATGTGTGCATCACAATAAACCCCAGGGCATAAAGATGAAATGAGTAAGTGAACATTTCAAGTTTGGAGTTTGGGTTAATTAATAAGCGCTTTTAGGGGATAATTGCCATCTTTTCCTTTCCCAGGGTCATCATGTGGCATGTGATAGCCACAGTATACCTCAGACACTGCTCAGTTCTAAGTAAAGTCTACACATGATCCTTGTTCATTTAGAGAACTGCAGAATCTCAGGGCTGGTAAGAGGCTCCAAAATCAACTAGTCAGAAGCAAACCTCAACAGGCTTCCCTCTGCACCATATCCTCTGACCTCCCCGTAGTTGGGGCCTGCTTGAGAATCTAGAAGCTGTTCACTCCACTCTACTTGGCAATAGCACTTATTTTTCAGAGGTTTTGTTGCTGCTTTGTGCTAATCCTTTTTTTCCCTCTTTACTCAAAGTCAAATCTCCTTTGGGGCGTTGTCCACTCTGTTCTTTCTCCTTATTTTTTTTCTAGTCCCAAAGAACAAGTTTAATATTTCTTCAGGACAGGTCTTCAAATACCTCCACACCTCCTTCTTCCCGAACTTCTGGGATGACATTTCCATTTTCTTTATCTTCTCATGTACCACATAACCTCTAGCTTCCTAGTCATCTTCCTTAGGATATGTTCCAGTTTCCCATTGCCTATCCCCAAACATGATGTCCAGAACTACATGCAATCTTCCAAATGTGTGTTGATCTGTACACTTTCTCACTCATAATAAAGTCAAATGTCATGAGACTTTTGTTTTTGTTTCTCTGATAACTCAGCAATTATTACAAAGCTATTACACAAGCACTTTAATTGAGCTTGAGGTCAGGAAAATAGAAAATTATTTCCCTCACACAAACTATCACTTGGTCAGGTTTTCCAAATTGTTTGGTTAAGTGAATATTTTTGTGTCTATCACCATGTTCATTTCTATATAAGATACAAAGATATAAGACATGGTCTTTTCCCTTAAGTAAATGATAATATAATTAGATGGCAAATCAGTAACATCAATTATGAGAATAGGATGTGAGAGTGAACTGACCCCATAGTATTCCTATAAACTACTGCTACTTTATCACACAAAATGGATTTTTCTTTCTGACTAGAATATATTATTTTCTCCTACACTTCTAAGTTCCTTGATTTCATATGTGTGGATGTTCTGGCCACCAGTGAAATTCACCACTTCTCCAAGCATAAGAATATGGTTCTAGGAATTTATGTGGACAAAAATATCCATTAACTGTTGATGAACGAAACTTCTCTAAGCTTAGCTTCACTCTAACTCAAACTTCCAGACGTATCATCTGTCCCCACATCTTTCTCAAATCCTTTAGTTGGGGGGAGGGTGGAGATGAACAAAAATCAAGAAATTTCTATATTTCAAGCACTGTGACAAATACCAATGTTGCAAATAAAAAGCTAAAAGCAATCCCTAGCCTCCAGGAGCTTACCTTCTTATGGGGGAATCAACCTACATAAAAGAATGATAAGGAGTGAGAGATACTTTAGTCCAGAAAGTTCCCGGGGTGGTAAGCAGACCCATAGTGAATGGAGATAGACACAACACTTAAAAGACAATGGCGGAGTTGGTTTTTTTTTTTTTTTTTTTGTGGTTCATGGTTCCAGAATTAGTGAGGAGTTGGGAAGAGGAGATCTGTATGGTCCTTTTTTGTTGATAGAATTATAGAGAAGATGGCCAGAGAAGAAACTGTGAAGTCAACGAACAGATAAAACTTTCCTGAAGTTATATTCCATAAGACAAAGTCATCAACTGGTCACTAGTATTCACATTTGATTATGTTGTGTTTTTTTTCCTTTGAAGAGGACCATGGCATCAAACATATGATGTCATGACCTGCAAGTGAACTGGAATTAAGTGAGGGAGAACTGTGCAATGTTACCAGTCTCACTTTCTCCTCCAGAGCTATCTGGGTCCAGTGACTATGTGTGTGTGTGTGTGTGTGTGTGTGTGTGTGTGTGTGTGTGTGTGTGTGTGTGTGTGTGTGTGTGTATTAGGATGATGAAGATGACCCAGGATGCAATGGAAGACCTTGGTCTTTTAAAGCTAAGGTCTTTCTGAATTCTCACTTTGACTGAGGCAACCCATTCAGTGATTAGGGTTGTTTAAGAAATGAACCAAGGAATGCCCCCTTTAACCCCACTCCCCCCAAAAAAATCAAACTTGGAAGGAAAGACCTTCAGGGTTTCTAGCCAAAGAGAAACAATTATTATTTACTTTCACTGAGCCATCAGGGGCCCAAAAATAATCAAGTGCTTGGAAAGGGATCTATTAATGGCTAATCAATAAGAGTCAGAGTAACTTGGGTTTAAGACATGGTCTTTAAGGAAGAAATCTGGCTAATAACTGCAAGATACCTAAGTACATTTCAGCCATCAAAATTTGCCTGCCTTCATGCAGAGCATACTCAGGTGACAAAGCTATGCTACCCCACTTTGTAGGATCTGCCTTAAACTGCCCTTATACCAGCAGTGCTTTTAGGATACTAGTCATTTTTATACCATAATGAGGCATAAATGAAAAACCACATCATGACACATTGTCAGTGAGCTCTTACTAGTGTTGGTGATGGTGGATCCTAGAAAAAAATTTTTTGAAAGGCTGCAATATTTATAAGGCCACGGATAGCACCCAAATATGGCCATATATCCAACTTAAATGTGATGTGATATACTAGAAAGCCCAAAACTTTGTTCAAATTCCCACTGGTAAACATTTACTAGCTATGACCTGATCCAATACCTGGAATGATCTCTTTCCTCAACTCTAACTCTGATAGTCTCATCTCACTACAGTATTCAGAGCAACACCTCCTCTTGCCTGAAACCCAGCCAGACCTCTCCCATTTTTAGTGTTTCTTCACTTACATTACTTTATACAGGCAGGTCCTGATTATTTCAAATAATGATTCTGTGAAGTGTTCACATTATTCAAATTTGTACTGCATCTTTCCACTGAGCTGGAAGCAATTACCATATTTTACATATACTTATAATATCAGAGTTGAAGTTTCAATAATGTGACCACTTCATGGGAATTTCTTTTGTTGTTGTTGTTGTTGAGTCAGTTCCAACTCATGACTCCCTGTGGCTATATCATGACAAAAATATTGGAGTGGTTTTCCATTTGTTTCTGAAACTCATTTCAGTCCAGGAAACTGAGGTAAGCGGGGGTTCAATGACTTTCCCAGGGTCACAAAACCAGTAAGTATCTAAGCTAGATTTGAGGTCAGTAAGATGTCTTCCTGACTCCAGGTGTGGTACTCTCTCCACAGCACCATTTAGTTCCCCCCCTCCCATTGCTGTTTTTACTTTGTATTTGTTTTTACTGTGTACATGTTGCTCCCCCTCTACTACAATGTAAAACAAAACATCTAGGGTGTGGTCTATTTAATTATTGTTATTGAATTTCTAGAACCTTGCACAATTGCTAGCACAAAGTAAGTGCCATGAATAGGCTTGTTTAACAAATTGAATTGAATGGTGTTGCACAAAGCACTTAATTCCTCTGCTCTTCATTTTCCCCTTCTGTCCAATCCCACTTTCACTTTCACTACCCATTTCAGAGTGGTCTTTGGGAGAATCAAATGACAAAATGGTTGCCAAAGCTTCCTAAACATTCAAAGAGATATAGAAGTGTCAAATATTGTTACAGAGGAGCCAAGCCATGGAAGGCTTATAAATAAAGTCTCATGGCAGTGCTATTTGCTTATAGTTCTGTTTCTTTTTTTTAATCATGGAAACAACTTTAAATTTAACATGAAAATTTAAACATGGAAATAAGCTGTTTGGTATTCCCTTTGGGCTCCATTTTGAACTCTTATTTGGAAAACTATGGTATTTACTTGGATTTTTCAATATGGTCTTTTTTTTTTGGTTCTGTTATTTTAGAGACAATTATTTCTTTCTCCTTTCCAGGCTAAACAAAACTCCACAGGATTAGAATAACGTGCCTGAAGTGATAAAAAATGGTTTTGTTCATCTTAGCAAATATTTCCCATTGATTTTAATAATGTGCCCTGCAGTATATATAGTGTGAAAATAAATTGGACACTAACTTAAATCAGAGAAATAAATCTGCAAACTAACTCAACAACTAGAGTATTAATAGGCATGAATTACAACAATAAGTCTCTTAAAATTCAAAGCCTTATTCTCCATCAACCAGGATAATCTTATAGTAGCATTTTATGGTGATCTGAAAGCTTATTAAATTCAGACCAGGAGATTCTTGCATCCTCCTCAATCCTGTTTATCACATAATTGGATGACGTATAAATGCCCTACAAACCTCACTCCTTTGGTGATAGTGATTTATGCCTAAATATGAAATGGAAGGAAAAAAAGCAATAGGAAATTCAGGTTGTAAACTCTTATTTCAATAAAAGTCTAGTAATAACCTTGGATAAATGGGAAATGGGTTTGGAAGTCATTGCTATATCAGCCTATTTACTGATTAAATTCATCTTATATGTGAAATGATGTGGATTCACAATTATCATGCAATGCACTGGGACTTGTCTTCCTTGCCAAATCAGTCTAGCTTCTCTTTGCTTTTATTCTAAATATGTCTTTGTAAAGGAGAACTTAGGAAGTACTGGTTTCACAAACTATGCTTCAAAGTTTATTTTCCTTTTAAGAGACAAATTAGATCAGAAATAAAGATCCTCCCAAATTAAACCAAACCAAGAGAAAAGAAACATTTCTGTGATGAAATGGAAGTGGATAAACCTTCTTAGGGCTTGGTCAGTACTTATAATTTTGAATAACTGAGATCTTTTCTCCAGCTTTTTTTTAAATTTACATTTTCTTGTAATATCTAGATTATCTTGTCTAAGTGCAGGCATCATATAACTCAGCTGGTATCATAATCCAGCATCCATTAAAATGGTTGATTGTAATTATAATTCCAGAGAGTGTCCACCCTATATGTGGCAAAAGAAAGGTTTTTCTCTAAGTCAACATGGCTGATAACTATGTTATAAAAGGCCAGCTCGAAGTCATTTTGTCTAGAATGATTTAATGGGGCATAATATTTCCTTGACATTAAAAAAAAGAGAGAGAAATTAACATAATGATGTCATCTTTGTCTTTGTCATAATCATCATCATTGGAATTGTTATTTTACCTGAAGGGATCAACCCCAGGAATTCATAAGCTTTCCTTAGTTGACAGCAAGTCATCACTCCCTACCATGTGAACTTTGTATTCCCCTATCGTTATTCTTCTTTTCTCTAATACTTTATTTTCTTTATTTTTTTCTCACTACAGAAAAAAGCTCTGACAGCCAACCATATCTGGTGAAGTTTAAGGTTAGAATTTGAGAAAAACAAGTGTAAATCTCATAACTTTTAATGTCAATTGATGAAACAATACAATCAAATGAAAAAAGATTGACATGTTGATATACAATGAAAAATATTTGATTAAGAAAATAAAATATAATTAGTTGCTTACAAGAATATATCTCTACATCAACAAAGTGAGAGATTAGAAAATATAAATATACATGGAGGAAAAAGCAAAGAATTGAAATTTTACTATGAATGCATACAAAAAGGATCAGTAATTTCAATTATGCTAATATACAAAATATAAATAAGCATTTACAATAAAGAGGTAAGGAAATCACATTATACTTAAAAGAATCATAGACAACAAACAAAATAAATTTTAAATATATTTCATATTTTTCAAATAGTCTCTAAATTTATGAAGCAAAAATGATATTTAATAAAAAAGACATGATAAACCAATGATAGTAGGACAAAATATTCATTTTTTATAGTATAAAATAACTGAGTTACAGAGAAGAGGAAAATACAGTATATTAAAATTGCTATAAAATCAGTGAAATAAAATATTAATGCTAATTATGTGCCCATCAAATAATATGCATGATTCTCAGAACCATATTAATTTTGTTAAAGTAACTATGCATGAGAGCACAGAGAAATTTAAAATAAATGTAAATAGGTAGATATGTCAAACATATACTTAAACATTATCACACAACAAGCACACGTATCAAACAAGTAGCCTACAGAAATTTTGTGGGCCAAAATATAGACATTAATAGAATATCAAATAATTAGTTCACTGAAATGGTATAGGAATAACAAATAATACAATGGAAGATAACTATAATGATGAGAAAACATAAAAGGCCTTTTGGGAGCCAACTTAAACTGTACCATAGACCAATAATATTAATGAATATCAATTATAAAACTTCGAATGAAAACTTTATTTAAAATATTAACACAATTATGGTGATTTATCTAAGAAATCATTCATTATTACCAAGTTGGGTTTATGCCCAGGACATGAAAATTATTTAACTTTAGGAAAACAACATAATTGATCAGATAATAAACAAAATATCTCAGACCACATGATTCAACAGATACAAAAAGTCTTGGGCAACGAATTTTTAAAGAAAAGTATCCCACAGTGTAGAATACATACATACATACATATGTGTGTTTGTATGTGTGTATGTATGTATGTATGTATGTATATACACAAATATATAATGTATATGCATATATAGTGTATGTGTATACTATATATATATTATATATACACATTCTGTGTGCATATATACCACATAATGCATATAACTGGAAATTTATATAGCTATTACTCTGCATATAACTACATATAATTATAGCTACATTTTAAAACTATAATTCTCTGTACATACACATGTACACATATATAAAACAATAGAACTAAAACAATTCCCAAATGGACATATGGTCCAAAAATATGAACAGAGAGCTCTCAAAAGAAGATTTGTATGTGACTGGGGACTTTAGCAGTGAATGCTCTAAATCATTATTTATAAGAGATATCCAAATCAAAATGACCCAGAGTTTCATCTCATATCCAGAAAACTGGTAACATTACAAAAGATCAGAATGTTCAATGTAGGATGGGATGTGGAAAGAGAAGCATATCAACACATTGTTGTTTGAGCTGCGAATTAATACCACTATTCTAGAAAGGAATTAGAAATCATGTAAATAATGTGGCTAAAATGGCCATCCTCTTTGACCTAGGTATTTCATTTCTCTGAGGGGGCCATTACTAAGAAGAAAGTCTCCAAATGCAATGAAAATGGTTATTGTTATGCTTTTTATGATGGTAAAGTACTGAACAAGTGGTGATATATGAAGTAATTAGATGCTAATATACTAAAATAGCAAACATGATAAATACAGAGAGTAATAGATATACATGAACTTATGCAAAATGTAATCTGTAGAGCCAGGAAAATGCTATGAACAATTGCAGTGATATGAGTGAGAGCAGCAATCACACACACACACACACACACACACACACACACACACACACACACACACACAATATCCTAAATGAAAATTGGGACATCCCAAGAATGAGGATGGGCCCAAAGAGAAGATATGAGAAGAGACCTCATCTCTCTCCTTTGGAGAGCTCTGGACTCCAGGACTGGAAAACAGCAGAGAACATCGAATTCTTGAAATTATACAGATCAGTCATGCTGAATCTTTTTGTTTTCCTTCTTTTCTTTTTTTAGTTTTTACTCTAAAAAAATCATATATGGGCTGATTTTTGGTAATGACAGGGATCCAAGAGGAATATAGCCCAAAGGAAAGATTTCACTGAAGATGTTTTTATTTTTTGGATTTTTAATATATAATTCTTCAAGGTTAATTGCAATTTAGAATTTAGAATAATAGTTACCCCTACTGATTTTAAATGGTCTTGCTATATGTATTCTGATAAAAAAAAAAATTCTCTCTTTTTTATTTTTTAGTTTACATCATTCATTTCCACAAGATTTAGAGTTACAAATTTTATACACATTTTTCCCCTACCCACCACCCCAAAACAAGGATCCCACTGAATATCACCTCCCCCAATCTGCACTTTTCCATATCTCCCCCCATCCCCCCTCCAACTTTCCGGTAGGGCATGGTAGATCTCAATGGTCCACTGCCTATATATATATATATAAAATTTTCCAGTTATATGTAAAATTTTCCAGTTATATGTTCCAGTTATATATATATATATATATATATAAAATTTTCCAGTTATACGTAAAATAGTAATAATAATTATTAATATATGAACATATAATATTTATATAATATATTTATATAATAATTATATATGTGTATATATGTATATATACATTTGATTTTAAAATGTTGAATTCTGGATTCTTTCCCTTCCTGCCTCATCACCCACCATTACTGGGAAGATAAGCAATTCAATATAAGCTGTACATGTGTAGCTATGCAAAGCATTTCCATACTGGATATATTGTGAAAGACTGACTATATTACCCTCTATCTGATCCCACCCCACTTGTTCCAATCTCTATTTTGATCCTGTCTCTAAAAGTGGGTGCTTCCAACTCCCCCCAGCCTGCCCTCTCTTCCATTATCCCCCTTATCATCCCCTACCCCCCACTTTCTTATAGGGTGAGATACCCTATTTGGTGTGTAAGTCATTCCTCCCTAAGCCTAATTCAATGAGAATAAATTTGACTCATTCCCTTCTGCCTTCCTGTTCTTCCCCGTCAATGTAATAGTTTTCCTTGCCTCTTCTATATGAGATAATTTACCCCATTCTATATCTCCCCATCTCTTCACATTATATCCCTCTCTCACCTCTCAATTTCCTCTTTTAAGTATCATACGATCCTATTCAATTGGTCCTGTGACCTGTCTATGTATACCTTTAAACATATATACACACACTCAAATATGTATTCATATGCCCATATACCCTCCTATATAGAAATATATATGTATGTATGTACATTTATATTCCCTTCAACTATTCTCAAACTGACAAAAGTTTCAGAAGTTACAATAATCGTTTTTCCATGTAGGAATGTAAGCAGTTCAAATTCAATAAGTTCCTTATGATTTCTGTTCATTGTTTACCTTCTAATGTTTCTCTTGATTCTTGTATCTGAGCATAAAATTTTCTATTCAACTCTGGTTTTTTCAACAAGAATGCTTGAAAGTCCTCTATTTCATTGAATTACCATATTTTTCCTGAAGCATGATACTCAGTTTGCTGGGTAGGTGATTCTTGGTTTTAATCCCAGCTCCTTTGACCTCCAGAATATCATATTCCAAGCCTTTCAATCCCTCAGTGTAGAAGCTGCCAGGTCCTGTGATATCCTGATTGTGTTTCCACAATATTCTAATTGTTTCTTCCTGGATGCTTGTAATATGTTCTCCTTGATCTTGGAACTCCAGAACCTGGATATAATATTGATAGGATTTTACTTTTTTCTTTTTTTTTTAATTAAACAAATATTTTATTAACTTCTGGTTTACATCATTCATTTCCACCAGACTTTGAGTTATAATTTTTCCCCATTTTCCCCTACCCACCATCCCAGAATAGCAATCCCACAAGATGTACCTTCCTCCAATCTGCTCTCTCCTATATCTTCTCCCATACCCCCTTCGAATTTTCCATTAGAGCAAGGTGAGGCTCTGTGCCCCAATGCCTGCACATCTTATTTCCCAATTACATGCAAAAGAGTATTGATAATAGTATTTATATATATATTTGAAACATTTAATTTTAAGACCTCGAATTTCAGATCCAATCCCTTCCTCCCTTGCCACCTATTCCCTCTGGGGAGATAAGCAATTCAGTATGTGTTGTACATGTATAGCTATGCAAAATATTACCATAGTAGATATATTGTAACAGGCTGCTTATAATTCCCTCCCACCCATCCCACCCCCCACCTGGTCCATTCCCTACTTGATCCTGTCCCTCTTCTATAGTGGGTACTTCCAACCTCCCCTCCCCCCAAGAATGCCCTCCCATTCATCATCCCTCTTCTCATTCCCCTTCCCCCTATTCTGCTGCAGGTTGAGATATCCCATTTAGTATGTATGTCATTCTCTCCCTGAACCAAATTCAGTGAGAATATGGTTTTGCCTTTTTGCCTTCCTATTCTTCCCCTCCCCTGCAGCCACTACCCCTTGCTTGTTCTACACGAGGTAATTTACCCTACCCTGTCTCTTGTCACTTTCATATCTCACCTCTTAATTTCACCCCTTAAGTATCATTCCTTCCCAACAAATTCAACCTATGCCCTCTCTCCATGAGGAATGAATCTCCTCAGTGAGCTTTTGAGATTCTTTTTCCATCTGGCAAATTCGACTTTTTAAGGCATTCTTGTCCTCATTGCCCTTTTGGGCCTCCTTTGCCATTTGAGTTAGTCTATTTTTTAAGGTGCTATTTTCCTCAGTCAGGCTGTTGACTCTCATTTCATACTTTTCCTGCATCCTTCTCATTTCTCTTCCCAATTTTTCCTCCACTTCTCTTATCTGATTCTTAAGGTCCTCTATGGCCTGTAACCCACTCATATTTTCCTTTGGGGTTTTTGGAGTAGGATTTCTGACCTCACAGTTCTCCTCCTGTTCCATGCTTCGATCCTCTTTACCCCCAAATAGTAGTCTAATGTTGCATTTTTCTGTTTATTTTCTTTCCTTTGCCTAACCATTTTGCCACTTAATTACTTGACTTTTGGGCTTGTTGCCAAAGTAGGACTCTGCCATCAGACAGGGGAGCTTCCGTCCCGAATGTTGGGGTCTTCACAACTTGGATGCTCACCCCAGACCTCCCCCCAGATCATAATCCGGATCCAAGCAGTTTAAAGCAAGAGTGATTAACCTCCAAGACTGATCACTGGATATCCCTACAGTTCGCAGGCCAGGAGCTGATGCTGCCACTGAAGCTGCAAAATGGCGATTGTCTCCTCAGTGGCTTCTAGCCCCTGGGGGAGGAAGCCGACGCATTCCCCAAATACTGGTCCCAAAGTCCGGCCCATCCACCCTGGGGCTAAAACCATCGCTCACACGGATGTGGGCTCGGCTCTCTGCGCTGGGCTATTGGCTCCCAGCAAGCTGCGCTGGCCCTCCATGCAGGGCTGCTGGGCAGTCATCAGTGGGCGGTCAGCTTCTCTGTGTCGTTCTGTGGGTGCTGGGGCTCCAGACGTTTTTAGGAGTCCCCTTTTACATGGTTTGGAAGAGGTCTGGTGGGAGAGCACTTTGGAAATGCTGTTTCTACTCCGCCATCTTGGCTCAGCCCCCCAGCTTATTCTTTTCTTGGAAGCTTCTGGTATAAGAATTCTGACTTAGCTTTCTTCCTCCTGTTCCATGCCACAATCCTTTTTGTCCCCCCAAAAGGAGTCAAAAGGTGGATTATTGTGCTTGCCTTGATTCCCTTGGTTGCTCATGTTGCCACTCAATTACTTGACTTCTGAGCTTTTTGCCACAGTAGAACTCTGCTACCAGAAAGGGGACTTTTTTCCCAATCTCTTGGCTTTTTGCAGTTGCTGGAGATATTAGTTGGAGGCCCTATCTGAAGCCTCCACCTTCTGGCAAACTGTTCATGCACCCCAGAACCTCCACCCTAGACAGCATTCCAGATCCAAGCAGGTTAAAGTAAGAGTGATTACCCCTCAGACTGGTGGCTTGGACCCCTACAATCTGCAGACCAGGAGTTCTCAAGCAGCCACATGGTGGTGGCTGGACAGCCACTGCACCTCAGCTGCTTCTCCTTTCATTGGGTAAAAGCCAGACTTTACTCCCGAACTCCAGGTTCACAAATTCAACACTGCACTGACCTCTCACTTTGTTCTTATCATTCATTGGGTTTACAATTCTGGAAACCACTATGGCTACTGGTGATCTGAAGTCCCTATCTCTGTGGCTGCCCTCAGGCTAAAACCTCCAGCTTACATGGGGCTGCACTCACCTCCTGGAGGGCTGCACTGCCCCTTCCTGCTGGCATGTCAGACTGTCTTCAGTGGGGTGTTAGCTTCTCTCTGTCATTTTGTGGGTTCTGGAACTCCAAAGTTTGTTTAGGGTCATTTTTTACATGGATTAGAGGAGGTGGGAGCTGGAGCTGTGCAGATATCCTGTTTCTACTTCACCATCTTGACTCTGCCCCAATAAAAATGTTTCTAAACACGGAGCCCCTTAGAGGCAGGTACCCTCTGGCTTTCTGGCAAGTCTGGTGCACAGTAACTACTTAAACACTTTATCATTCATTTAGCAATATAATCCAGCTCCTTATCTACCAAAATAAATATCCGAAGATCGGACTTAAGTGCCTGAAGTATCCATAAAAGATGCAGGCCTTGCAGGCATTTGAAAGATTTGTGTGTGGTGACAGCACTAAGGCCCAGAGGCCTCATGACCTAAAACCAAGTTATTGAAGTACATTTTTAATACAAAATTTACAAGGAAGAAAGGGCTGTGATATAGCAACACCCCAGTCAGGTGCTATGAAATCAGGGAGGATTTGGACTCCAAGAACTTGGCTTCAATTTCTTTCTCTTGCAGTTGTTATCTGGTGACTTGGAGCAAGCAATCCCTCCATTTCCTCATTTGTAAAGGGAGGGTTTGGAATACAGGCCTGCATGTGCCACTGGCTGTTCCAGTGAAGAGAAACCCCTGTGTTCCTCCCACTGCCCTGCTCACAGGTTTCTTTGGCCTTTTCCCTCATGCCTTCCTTCCCTATCATATCCCCTGTAACCTGCCCCACATTGGCTTCTCTGACTGGAGGATGGGCCATGTCCTGCAGGACCTCCATTCAAAGGCAGAGTTCAGCAGAGACTATTGTAATGAGAAATTGCCAGTGGAGACCATTAATCATTTTAAATGGAATTTATTGTGGAGCATAATTAACCCAGGGACTGCCAGGGGTCATGTACCCAAATCAGGCAGCCCAGATCATATACAACTCGGGGTTTATATAGACAAAAGCCACAATATAAATGTCACCAAGGAGAGCAAGCAGGGAAAATACAGAAGCCAAAGGGTAGCATTGCTTAACAATTGTTGTCTATGTATTAGTTTGTTACACAACTGGAAAGTTCCCAAATCTATTTTGAGAAGTGGACAGAAGCGGGGTGTGTGACTATGGACTTCAGGTAGAAGGCTAGGGCTGGTTTAATTGGCATGTTTGCCACATGGCTGGGCTTTGTTGGGTTTTTGTCAGGTTTCCTAGTTAGCTTTCCTATGATGGGGAGAGATGGGTGATATTCACAAAATGAGGGGTACTATAAGACTTCTCCCCATTTTCCATGATCTACAGAGCTCTGTGCCTTCTTGATGTAATACCATACACAAGCAGCTTTCCAGAGAACTGCTATTGTGAACAGTGTTTAAGATTGTGATTACATATTATAGTGAACACTTTATTTATTCCATAACAAATCAAAGCAAAACATCCACAGAAAATCAAGGTACATCATTCACAATATTACAACTTATCACAGAAAATCACAACATAGTATTCACAGCAGCTTATCATTAAAATGACCACATAGTTTTCACCAAAGTGGTCACAATATTTAGAACAAAGAACACTCATCTCAAAGTATAGTAGTCAAAGTCTTCCACTCATGGGGCACACTTGATTAATTCAATCAGTTATTTATTCAGCAATCAAGTACTAAGTTTCATAGACAAATCCTCCACCCCTAGGGCACTAGTAAACTAGAGTTTCATTATTACTCATTATCCAGGGAGAGATCTTTTCATCTTGACTTGGAGCCTGTTCTCAGATTCCTTGGATCCCCTTCCATGGTCCTAGATTCTACCTGGATTCACCAGACTGTCACCTGGGTTCAGTGGCAGACAGCTCCCAGTTCCTTGAACAGGTCTCTGGGTAGGCCCTGCTCCACACACTGAAGTTCACAGGGTCTGGTCCATGTCAGATCCTTCACAATTTCTGCTCCTGGGAATTCAAGGCTCAACCAAGCCACAAACAGACAAAGTCTCAGGATCCCACTCATGCTTCTCTTGGGCTCCTGGGATCCTGGGCTCCTCTGTCCCCTGGGTTCCTGGGCTCTTGGACTCTGGGCTCCAAGCTCCTGCTCAGAAGAAGCTCCATCATCACAACTTGTGAGGAAATTCTGGCTCAGTTCTCCATTCTCTCTTCTGTAGCTGATTTGCACCAGATGCTAGTCCCAGGAAATTCTGACTGTGCCTCTCTGGTGCTTTTCTTATATACACAGCATTAGCTATTTCCTGTTTCAGCCAACCACTTCCTGTTATGTCAGCAACAGGAGACATACCTTCTGTGTCCCCAGCAGGGGCTTAATTACTAAGTGGTAAGTACCTACTACCTTGCCAATACAAAAAGGTGTCTTCAAGTTCAAGTAACATTACCATTACACTTGGGACTTCTCTTCTTCATGCCTTTTTCACCTTCCTTTTCTGGGTTGGCTTCCTAGATTAGGTGGTAAACTCACCAAGGGCAGGGATTATAATTGCTTTAACTTATAATTGTATCACAGTGCCTGGTATGCAGACTAGAACATTGGCTGAAAGTCAGAAAGACCTAAGTTCCAATTCAGTCTCAGGCACTTAGGAGCTATGTGACTGAGTAAGTCACTTATACTCTCTCTGACTCAGTTTCCTCCTCTGTAAAATGGGGAGAATAATAGCACCTACCTTCCAGTTTAGTTGGGGAGATCAAGTGAGATAATATCGGTAAAGCCCTTTCCAAACCTTCATACCCTTAATTATTATTGTTCCTCCCAATTCTGTATAACTTGAAATCTGCAATCCTGGTGATCTCTGAGTGTGATAACGAATCATGACAAATTCTGATTTCTTTTTGAATTTTCATACTTATAGACTTCAATATAATTCTATGATAGATTTTAAATACAGAAATGTCTGCAGTTTTATATATACATATATATGTATATATATAGATATACATATTATGTTGAAGATCTCCAAACTTATATATACCTGTTTATTGTATTTTATTAAATTACATATTCATTATATTCTCTATTATAATATTTTTTCTTTATTGTTAATTTATTATGGCTTCTAGGATTAGTTAGTATTGACAATATTAGTTAGTATTGACAATAAGTTAACAACCTATTACATGGCAGGTCCTGTGCTAAAACACTGAGCTAACAAAGGAAGGCAAAAGCCATGCCTTTCTTTTAAGAGGCTTAGTCTAATGGGGTTGGCAACATACAAACTAAAACACACATGTGCATTTAGACACAGACACATGTGTATATGCCTTGCATGGGTGTCTGTGTGTCTATACGTGTGTGCACATAACATGTGTATATGCTATAAGCATGTACACACATATAACTATCTACAAAGGTACACTTATATTCACACATATTCAAATATACGCATACACTCACACATATAGGATATACCATACCACTGGAGTAAAGAGGATGTGGACTTGTGATTTCAATAGTATCAGGAATTCTCAGGTGAGAAAACTTAAATTCTCAATCCAGGTCCATACTTTCACTGCAATTTAGAGAACTGAGAACCCTGGGCATGTAAAGGACTTGCCCCTCATTACAAGGCCATTTTGTTAGAATCAGAACTTGAACTCAAGTCTTACGATGAAGCCAACTGTATATCCACTGGATGCTGATGCCCATAGATCTATCTAGTGAAAACCTAAATAATAGTTATATATTGAGATTTTTCAAGAGCAAATTCTGCTTAAAATTGTAATAAACCAAAGAGAATATCATTGTAAGCTTGCCCAAAGTAAAATCAAATCTATACCTATCCAGAATCTGTTGTGTTGTGCCATAGGTTACAAATGTATAGCAACACAACAGTCAGGTGTAGTGAAATCAGGGAGGATTTGGAATCCAAAAACTTGGCTTCAATTTCTTTCTCTTGTAATTATTATCTGGTGACTTGGAGTAAGCAATCCCTCCATTTCCTCATTTGAAAGGGAGGGCTTGGAATACAGGCCTGCAAGTGCTGCTGGCTGCTACAGTGGAGAGAGACCCCTGTGTTCCCCCAGCTGCCCTTCTCACAGACCTCTTTGGCCTTCTTCATCATGCCTTCCTTCCCTATCATATCCCCTTTTCCATGCCCCACATTGGCACCCTTGACTACTGGAGGATGGGCCATGTCCTGCAGGGCTACTACAAATGTGTACACACACACACACACACACACACACACACACACACACACACACGTATATATACATAACACAGCTGTTATGCAATATATTTTACACACACACACACACACACCCTCTACCACATCTCCAACAAAATGAAAACCCTGCAGTGATGCTGACTGCTTCCTTTTGGTCTAATTGGGATCCTCTGACCTGGCCCAGAATGGGTACTCACTAAATGCTTGGTGATCATGTCTTTATTCCTGTGGGAAGGGCAGCCCTTCTATGGGCTGGGAAGCAGCTATGGAATGAGACAAGTCTTCCTCTTCATTCTGCCTCATTACCAGGAATCTTGGGACCTAGTTCTGGCAGCTTGGGTCTGTCCTGCAGTCCTAGACACAAAGGACCTAAGGAGGAAGGGGAGAGGATAGGACACTGAACTTCAGCAGTCCTTGAAAGCCCTCTGAGTGAAGCTTTTTCCCTGCCATTCCAGACTCAGTCCCTCCTCCCCTCTCAGAAGTCACCTCCTCCCTCCTGAACCTCCCTCTGGAGGAGCTGCTGCTTGGCCACGTATAGTCTAGACCAATTTGGTCTCTGTTGCTAAGCTGACCTTTATTAGCATAATGACCAGCACTGTTTGACTTCTGCTTATTAAAGCAGCTTAATTCTCTCGACACTCTTTCTAGGCTGGGCACAAGAAATTCCCATCCTTTCTTTGAAACATGTAAAAAAAATTGCTTCATATTCATTGTGAATGTCTTCTGGACTCGGTAAAAATCATTTTTTTCATATCCATGTAGGTGTTTATGTCTTACTCCATATCTATGTGTCTGTCTATCTTTCTGTCTGTTGATCTGTCTAGATCATCAGTTATCTAGGATTCAAGTGATGAGGAACTACAGTCTCCCTCCTAGATCTATGTTCTGGCCATTTTTTTTTCTACAAAGTGCTACCATAGTCAGGAAATGTGAGAAGGTGTGTGGTTCTGTGTGTGTGCACATTTGTAATATGTGGTTTTCTGTGTGTGTGTGTGGTTGTGGTTGTGTGTATGCTGTGGGTGCGTGTGCACATGTGTGTGGTTGTGTGTGTGTGTGTGTGTGATTCTCCATTTTTCTCCACAGAGACACTGCTGGCCTGGGGGCGCTGCTTACTCGGTCTGTACCCTCGCTTCTCTTTTCCCTTCATTTCAGAACTTGTGACTGGAGCAGAATTGCCCTCCCAGATGCACAGGTTTCTCTGATGTACTGAAAGAGACCTTCCTCACTGGGTCACCCTGCTCTGCAGAAAGCCTTCCAGATTCTCTGGCCACATCCTATTAGCCAGATGCTCTGCAGAGAATTAGAAGCCTAAAGTAATGGACAGCCAGGCCTCCTTGGACTGACTCTTTTACACTGCCTGATCTGCTGACTAGTTTAAACCCTGGAAGGAAGTTTAAACCCAGGATTGAAAACCTGTCGCTGCCTCTCTCTGAGTGGGAGGGAGACTTTTCATGTCATAGGTGAAGGTATCACATTGTTCCAAAGTTTGCTTTTGTTTTTTTTTTTTTAATTTTGAGAATAGTTGACAATTCTCTGACATTTTTTTTAAAGCAATTGGGGTTAAGTAACTTGCTCAAGGTTACACGGCTAGTCATTATTTATGTGTGGGTGCTCATTTTCTGAGGCCGGATTTGATCTCGGGTCATCCCAACTCCGAGGCCGGCACTCTTACTCACTGCGCCACCTAGCCGCCCCTTGCTTTTGTTTTTATTCTCCTATTTCTTTCTTCAGATTTTTACATTTAAAGCACATGCTCATTCATTTCCATTTCCAGTATGTAGAATAGGGGAGGTATTAGACATGAAGCACAATAAAACTTTGCTCCCTCCACACTTAGCAATGTGAAGGGGAAATGGGCTAGTGCCCCCACTCAAACCTTTAGGAAGCAGTCTGGAGTAATTTTAATCAACGTAACCAATTGCCATGGGGTCAGAATGGGAGGCTGAGGGATAAATTCTAGGCTTATTCTGAATTTTTAAGAGGGAGGCTATGGCCTCCCTGGGCAGGAAGCAGATCTGCTGGTGTTCAGGGGGAGGCTTATGGTACTAGTGTGGCTGACCAATTCACCAGGGGATTGGGGTATTGTGTTTCTAGGTGAATTTTTATGTGAGCTTGGGAGGTACAGGAGCAAGAAAGCAAGGCTTTAGAAATTCAGGCACCTTTCACCCAAGGCATACGTTTGCCAAAGAGTAGAAGATATCATTGACATCTTCAGGGAGCTGTCCAAAACTGCAGGTGCCCCACAAAATGGAGGATCATAAAAGGAAGATACAACATGGAATGGGAATTGGCTTCTCTTCGGAGCTGAAGAAAATTAAAGATGTTCCAGCTGCAGGCAAGTTACCATGGTCTTGAGGACGGAAGTCAGGATGATGCTTCATAGATCACTATAGGAAACCCTGTGTTTGGGGAAGAGAAAACATGCTGTGAATAGTGGCAGCCACGAGTATCATTTGGAGAGCTGCAAAGAAACCTTGGAGGGAGACGTATCTAGAGTGAGGAACCACTGAGGTCAACAACTCTTACGCTGATTATCAATAACCGAGATATGAGTCTTTGGAAAGGGGAGGTCATGTGAAGATTTGTTATTCACTCAGGGCCTTGCATGACATGGAATATATTTCTATTCTTTCATCTGTAAATAAACAAATTAATTCTTTAAGTCTTGTGAGCTCAGTGCTTGCAAGGGGATGTGATGACTAACACATTGTTTAATATCAGAAAAGAAATCACAGAGGATCACAGAACCATGGACATAGAACTAGAAATAATCTTCTAGGTCATTTAGGCCAACACCATAATTTTAAATGGGAGGGAATGGAATCAAAGATTAAGTGTCTTATCAAGAGTCATACAAATCATCAGTGACAAGGACATACCATACTGAGGTACTACACTGTCATCTAACTGCCACTGCCACAATGTTTTACTGAAGAAAATGTCGGTTTGGTTTTTTTCTCCAAAAGAGAAGTTTTTCAAATTTCAACAAAATAAAAGGCTAAATATAGAGGATTCACTTAAGTCATATCTCTCTAATTTTAGTATTTAATGCTATTGAAGGTGTGGAAAAATAATTGTGTTCCCTTTAATTAATAGAAATACATGTGGTGGGCAGGAATAATTTTCTGATTACTAATAAGAACATCAACAGAAGAAGGTAAAATTTAAAAAAAGAAGCCAGTCTTAGCAAAGTATGATCTGAAAATGAGGTCGAGGGAGAGAGGGATGAATGGATGACTTGTTACAAAATAATTAAAAATCTAGAGGAAAGCCCTTGGCAAGTTGTTTGGGCCCACTGGGCAATGATTTTTTCTTTATGTCAGACCATGCCTTATTTTTGCTTTTTGAAGGTAATAATGAAGTCTGTACAGCCTGAGCCAATAGCAGGGTCACTCTGACCTTAACTTACAAGGAAGCTTACTGAGTGCCTGCTGCTTGGCCCACAGAGTAGATACCTTTCTTTGCTTCTCATCTCCTTCTGTGGCATTATTCATATTCTAGCAACATTGGGTTTCAAAATAAAGAAACAATTACCCCTGGACCCATGCCTGCTCCAGAAATGTTCACTCAGAATTCTAAGAGGATGCATTCTTTGCCTAATGCTTGGCACTCCTTGGATGTATGTAGGTTATTTATGGAGTTTCTGTCATCTAAATGAAATAGAATGCTGAATTCTCAAGAAATGGCAGCTCCAAGCCATATTTTTACTCCCTTTGACGTCATCTGAAGCATTTTTGTTTCATTTTTACAGGGAAGCTTAAGCATTGGAGAGCTTTTCTTTTACTGGATTTCTATTGATCAAACGCAATTCACCCATCCTGATGGATGAGTGAGGTCAATGAAAACAGATGTAATTAATCATGAAAAGTAAACTACCGAGGGGTTAGGTGGTGCAGTGAATAGAGCACCAGCCCTAGAGTCAGGAGGACCTGAACTCTAATCTTTTCTCAGACAGTTGGCACTTACTAGCTGTATGTCCTTGAGCAGGTCACTTAATGCCAGTTACCTTGTCTTCTCCTCTCTGAAAAGAGAGAGAGAGAGAGAGAGAGAGAGAGAGAGAGAGAGAGAGAGAGAGAAGTAAATTGCCAACTTAAACAAGTAAGTATTCATTCTATACAAGGAATGCGGAACCTGCATCCTGAAGGCCCTCTAGGTCCCTGTCCTAGACTTTTGATACAAAGTTCAATGACTAAAGTTCACGTTCGTCACCTTATTTCACATTTTGGTCCCTTAAAATGCTCAGGTGTCACACTTTGTCCAGCAGTGCAGATGATGCCCCATCCAGGCTCCTCTTCTCTGGGAACGCTCACTAGTATTCTATCCAAAAGAATGCCACAGTCTAAGATAAAGAAGAAATTACAAGGGAAGCAAGCCCGCTCCCACTCTCCTCACGCATCAATAATCTCCTGCTAATGACCCAGCTCGGCCAGGAACATGGCCATAGGCCTCATCATGTTCCACGGTGTGGACAGACCAGTGCCATGGCTATCCAGGGGACATGCACACAGCACAATGCCTATCTCGAGATCCCGTGACTGACATAGGGTTAGCACCACAGAGCATGAAAGCCCTGCCTCATAGAGGAGCGCAGAACATGAAGTCAGGAAAAGCTGGAGCTGACATTGCCCCTTATAGCATGCACTAGGAGCAATACTCTCTCACAACCCCATTTGCTTCAGCTGTAAAAGGAGCATCATCACACTTACATTGCCTTGTAAGGACTTGGTGAGAGGTGAGCTGAGGTGAGGCATGTTACCACTTTCCTGGCATCGGAGCACTGAGCACTAGGTTTTCCAGGAAAACCCAAAAACAAAATGAGTGGACTGGATTGGATAAATCCTTACTTAAGTCTTTCCTACCCCAAAGTCTATGATTGTAGTTAGCTAGTTAGTTAATCAGTTAGAGGGACCTTCAAAGGCTTCTACTCTCACCTTCCACCCAACAGGAAGACATTCTACTGCATCCCTGCCAATGGATCTGTCATCCAGTTTTAGACAAGACACTCACTACTGGTGACTAGGAGCTCATTGGCTTCAAAGAGAAGGCCACGTCATTTTATGGCAGCTCTGCCTGAGACCAAGTTGACTTCCCTCATCACCTGGATCAGGATTACTCTGGGATATCCTACTATGTCTGTTCTACAACTTTATACTTCCAACTCAAACCCCTACACAAACAAACCAACAATAATAGCACTACTACCTTAGCTTATCCAAATCTGCAAACACATTTTCCTTGCATTTGATATGTCTCCTTAGGACTCATTAGATACACCATGGTACCCACAGATTTTCCTGATGACCAGTCGAGTACTCTAGCCTCTATAGCACACACTTCGGAAAAATAATGAATATACCAGGCTTTGGGATTTTTAAAATCCTATAGAAATGATAGCTGTTGTTATTGTTGTCGCTCTTATTTTATGTGGTTCAGACAGAAACAATCCTGGAACAAATCTCTACCCCACTATTATTATTTCACATATAATATTTTAGAAATCATTGAACAGGAGCACAAAAAAGCTACTTTTGGGGATTACACACACAAAGAGAGATATTATTATATGATATTATACAATGTATATAGAGTTATATGTACATATATACATATACGTGTGTGTGTGTGTGTGTGTGTGTGTGTGGTTTTAGGATGGGACAGGACAAAAGAAATGATAGGAACCTCAGACTGGGAAAAAAATACCTCCTGGCACTATGGATAAATGATTTGGCCAGGTGATTGCAGCCATATGTGGTACATGGAATTGTTGACTTAACCAGGCAATGTTCAGATCTATATACATTTGAACCAGGGATCTACTCACCCATGAAAGATAAGGAAATATAGCTGAATCATAATCATCAGGATTATTAGTTCTATAATTCTTATTGCTATAATATTTTCAAATGTTAAATGTGAATAACTTGACCCATCACACTAGTTATTATTCTTGTCATTATCTTGTTAGTATTGGTATTAGTGATGCCAACTTAAATATCAATCAATTATAAAGCATCAATTAGGACTGTACTATGAGGCATATACCATCCTAGGCTTGAAAATAAGATGCGCTAGGGGGCAAAGCCAAGATGACAGAGTAAAAGCAGGAATTTGCTTGACCTCACATTCTAACCACCTCCAATACCTGTAAAAATGTCTCTAAACAAATTTTAGAGCTACAGAACTCACAAAGTGACAGGGAGAAACAAATATCCCACTGAAGGCAACCTGGCAGGCCAACATGAAGGGTCTATTGCACTAGGCTGGGAGTTGAGTGCATTCCCACATGAGTTGCACTAGCCCAGACTCGAAGCCCAGACTGGCCAGAGTAGAATTCAGGAAAGTGAATCACCAGAAGCTGCAGTGGTTTACAGACTTCTCAACCCATGGACACCAAAGAGAAAGTAAAAGGTCAGTAGAGAACTCTGTTGTAAGTGGGTGAGAAAGAGCATGGTCTGGCCCTGCCCCTGGGGCAACGGACATGGTGGAGGTGTGGCAGCTGTAGCTGCTGCCATGTGGCTTCCTCAGGAGCTCCTGGCCTGCAAATCATAGGGGGCCCAAGTGACCATTCAGAGGGTAATTGCTATTGCTTTGACCTGCTTAGATCTGGGTCACATTCTTGGGTGGTGGTCCTGGGTTGAGCAACAGTAGAGTGCCAGAGTTTGTGGTGGCTGTCAAGAGGGTGCCCTCCTCATAGGTCTGATAACAGCTGTGCAAAACCCCAGAAATTTAGGACACAGCTCTCTCCACTCTGGAAGCAGAGTTCTACCATGGCAAAGAGATCAAAAGTCAAGTAATTGGCTGGCAAGATGAGCAAACAGAGGAAGCACTATCAGACCATAGAATCCTTTTTTGGGGGACAAAGAGGATCAAAGCATGGAACCAGAAGAAGACAACAAAGTCAAAACTCCTACATCAAAATCTTCCAAGAAAAATAGGAACTTGTTATAGGCCATGGAGAAATCAAAGAAGGATTTTGAAAGTCATGTAAGAGAAGTGTAGGAAACATTGGGAAGAGAAATGGGAATGATGCAAGAAAATCATGAAAAAAAGTCAACAGTCTGCTAAAGAAGCCCCCAAAATACTGAAGAAAATAACACCTTAAAATAGACTAACTCAAAAGGCAAAAGAAGCCCAAAAAGCCAATGAGAAGAATGCCTTAAAAAACAAAATTTTCCAGATGGAAAATGAATTTCAAAAGCTCAATGAAGAGAATAATTCCTTCAAAATTATATTGGAGAAACTGGAAGCTAATGTCTTTTGAGAAATCAAGATACTATAAAACAGATCCAAAAACAAATGAAAAAAAAAATAGAAGGCAATGTGAAATAGATCACTCCACAGACTTGGAAAATAGATCCAGGGGAGATAATTTAAAAATTATTGGAATACCTGAAAGCCATGATCAAAAAAAAAGAGCCTAGACACCATCTTTCAAGAAATTATCAAGTAATATTTCCCTTATATTCTAGAACAAGAGGGCAAAATAGAAATTAAATATATTCACTTATCTCTTCTTGGAAAATATCCCCAAAAGGAAACTCCTAGGAATATTATAGCCAAATTCCAGAGTTCCCATATCAGGTAGAAAATATCACAAGCAGTCAGGAAGAAACAATTTGATTATTGTGGAAACAAAATCAGGATAACACAAGATCTAACAGCTTCTACATTAAGAGATCAAACGGCTTGGAATATGATATTCAAGAAGTCAAAGGAGCTAGGATTAAAACCAAGAGTCACCTACCTGTGAAAATCTGAGTAAAATACTTCAGGGGGAAATATGGACATTCAATAAAATAGAGGACATTCAAGTGTTCTTTATGAAAAAATCTGAACTGAAGAGAAAATTTGACTTTCAAATACAGGAAGTAAGAGAAGCATGAGATGGTAAACAGGCAAAAGAAATCACGAGGAACTTATTAAAGTTAAACTATTTACATGCCTACATGGAAAAATTATAATTTTAACTCTTGAGACTTTTCTCAGTATGAGGATAGTTGAAGGGAATATGTGTGTATACAAACATATATGTATGTATGTAGTGTGTGTGTGTGCCCGTGTGCATGCATACATGTATACATTGACAGAGGGCACAGAATGAATTGAATATGAAGGAATGATATCTAAAAATAAGATTAAAAGGTGAGGGACAATATATTGGTCGAAGGGGAAAGGGAGAGATAGCATAGGGTAAATTATCTCATATAAAAGAGGCAAGACAAAACTGTTACAGTGGAGGGGAAGAGCAAGAAGGTGAAAGGGAATGAGTCAACCTTACTCTCATTGAATTTGGCTTAAGGAGATAATAATATCCACACTCAGTTGGGCATCTTACCTTACAGGAAAGTTGGGGAGAAGGGTATAAGTGGAGTATGATAGAAGGAAGGGCAGAGGGTGGTAAGGAGCAAATACTTTTGAAAAGAGACAGGATCAAAGGAGGAAAAAAATAAGTGGTGGGCAGGATAGGATAGAGGGGAATATAGTAAGTCTTTCACAATATAACTACTATGGAAACGTTTTGCATAACTACACATGTACCACCTATATTGAATCGTTTGTCTTTCCAGTGGGTGGGTGTGAGGAGGGGAAAAGGGAAAGAATCTGGAAACCAAAGTTTTAAAAACAAATGTTAAATAAAATGTTTTTTTTACATGCAATTGGGAAATAAGATATATAGGCATTAGGATATAGAAATACATCTTGCTCTACTAGAAAGTTGGGCGGGGGAGTGTGGGAGGATATAACAGAGAGCAGATTGGGGGAAGGGATATTCAGTAGGCTCACTGTCTTGGGGTGGGGGTAGGGGAGATATGGCGAAAAAATTTGCAACACAAAATGTGGAAATGAATGTTGAAAATTAAAAATAAGTAAAATTAAAAAAAAGAAAAGAAGATGTTTCTTCATTAAAGATATTTATGTCCCTTTAGGGAAGATGCATACCTATGCAAGTCTGTACATAGTAAACCAAAGGCAATTTGAGGGGCAGAGAACACTAGCTGCCAGGAGGGGGGGAATACAAAAAGTTTCCATGTGGAAGTTAGCATTTGAACAATTTTGAAGGTAATGAGGCATTCTGTGATCTTGAGGTCAGGGGATAATGCATTGCAGCTATGTAGGACAGACAGTGAAATGGCATGGGATGGGCTGGTGGATTTTTATGTGAGACTAACAATAAGAAAGCAAGTTTGGATTATGGAATATGTGAGGTAGAGTAGTATATCAGAAGGCTGTGGTGGTAGGTCAAGACTAAATTTTCAAGGGTTTTAAAAACTAAATAGTGGATATTTAATATAATGTATTTATTCCATTTATATTTATGTGTTTATATATAAATATAATATATTTAATCATATAGTCAATAGGTAGCCATTTGATTTTATTGATAGAGGAATGTCATAGACCTAGGATTCAGGAAAAATCACTTTTGCAGCTGTGTGGATGATTGCTTAGAGAAGGGACAGATTGGGGTCAGGGAAACAAGAATTCCAATAGTAAAGGACAAAGAGATGAGGGTCTGAAACGTAGGGGTGACATCAAATTCTGTTTTGAATGTGGTGAGATCGAGAAGCCTATGAGATATCCAATTTAGAACATCTCACAGGCCAAGGGGAGTGTGGTACTGGAGGCCAAGAAAGAAATTCAGTCTGGCCATCAATAATTGAGAGTCATTGTCACAGAAAAGATAATTAAATCAATGGGCACTAAGCTTCCTAAAGGCAAGAGCATATAGAAAGATGTAAAGAAGGACCAAGAGGAAGGATCAGGTAAATAAGAGAATAATATTATTACAGAAAAACTAAATCAGAGAGGAGAGAATATCAAAACAAGGGTGATCAACATGGCTAAATGATTCCGATTTCAAGAAGAATGGGGACGTATCGCATTTCCTAATTAGGAAATATTTGGTAACTTTGGAGCGAAGGATTTCAGTTGGATAATGAAGTCAGAAACCAGATTGGAAAGAGTTGATAAGAGAGTGAGAGGAGAGAAAACCAAGGGAACAGATATGTCCAAGGAGTTTGGCTGAGTAATTGAGGGGAGATAAGAGGCTGTAGCTTGGGGAGATAGCAGGGTTCATGGAAAGTTTTTTGTTGTTGTTGTTGTTTGTTTTGTTTTGTTTTTTGTTTGTTTGTTTTTTAGGATGGTAGAGAGTGATCTATTGTAAACAATAGGGAAGGAACCAGTGAATGGGGGAAAATGAAAGATGCAGTGATTGGGGGAAGGATGATCATGTAGAAAAACTTCTGGAGGAGACTGGGGTAGATGCCATTAAGGGTACATGGAGATGGATTGGCTTTAGCAAGAGAAATTCAGATATGAAATAAAGTAGGAAAGAATGGTAGGTGATGTCATGAGTTTGGAAGTGTAAAGAAGGGGAGAAGAGAGAGCTCACAGTTTCACATTTCCATTTCTCAAAGCTAATAATCAAATTAATTGTCAGGGTTTCCAATCTGATGTTCTGTTTATTCAGATCCCTTTCAAGGAAGGCTTAGAGTGTCTACTTACTCC
>WOXC01005024.1:0-67014 GCA_011680675.1 Gymnobelideus leadbeateri | reverse complement strand
GATCCACTGTACTACCCTTTGTAAACCAAGGGCAACAAAGTTCCACACATACTAAAAACTCCTCTAGTTGTTCCTTTGTAATAGCAAACCTCATTTCTTTCACTACTTTCCTTAACAGTTGAAGATATTGTTCCTGATCTTTGAACTGTACCCCATACATCTGACCCATGATGATAGAAAGCTTGAAGATCCCTGAGTAAGACTAGTTAAGGAAAAATCTGATCTTCCCTACCTCCTTTCCTTTTCTTTGTCAGAGTGCTCCTTTGATTGTGGAGTAGAGGCCATCTTGTCTCCTTCCTCCTCAGTGTCCCTGTTTGGGCACCAGTTGCCAGCAACTGACATTGTAGGATGGAAGGAGAACAAAAGAGTCTGGCTAGGTGGGCATGATTAGGCAACAATGCTGGTTTAATGGAGTAGTATAGTTGATTATATATCTTTCTTGTTTATACATGGAAAGTTTCACAGTGAACTCAGGATCATTAGTTTTTTCACGAATAAGCTGCTTCCTGCATATCCAGACTGCTTGTAGCAGACACAGCAATATTTTCTGATACTGATTGCCAAATAGTCTTTAGAGGAAAAGATATGGCACACCTGTCCAGAGGGGACTTTGCACCCTACCAGATTCGAACAAGTCAACAAGTCCGAAATCAGACATAGCTCAACAGGTCCTTGAACTTGGAGCAAGTTAGCAGTCTTTGGACTTGGACATCTGCTCAAGAATCTGTTAGACTTGGCCCTCCACACTGGGGTTGTTAGATTCATTAAAAATTGATAACTATTTCAGTATAATTAGATTCCTTTGTAATATAATGTATTTTATTTTATACATTTTAAAACACTATTCTTAGAAGGGGTCTGTGTTCTTACTCAGACTACCAAAGGGATTTATGACAGAAAAAATGTTAAGAATCCCTATCTTAGAGCATCTAACTCTCTCCTTTTCAAGAAAAACTTATTCTTGTTCTTCTCTTTCTTCTCCTCCTCCTCCTCCTCCCTAAGTGCACAGTGATGCCCCTCTGTGTAACTTTCTTCCATTCTCCATCCTCATGGCCCAGGTAGAGTTTCTTCTATCTTTCTTTAGATCTTTTTCCTACTTTTTTTTCTACCTCCTGATGAAATTCCTCTTCTAGTTTTTTTTTAAAGGAATGCTTTAATGTCTTTGACAACTTGGCTGTGTTCCTTGGGCCCCTGTACCTTCTCTTTGAGGAGGAAGACTAGCTTACACTTTGAACATAGATTGAAATCACTTGTTCATATAAGAAATTCAAACACTGAACACTCAATCACTACAAAATTCATTCTGTTCTCCATTATTGCTGTTAGTAAGATCCTCTGTCTTTGTCTGTTTAAGGGGTGGTAGGAGATGCTTATGAAACAGCATATCATCATCTAACTAATGCCCTTATACTCTTTTATCATCTAGCAATTGACAGTCATGTCCTGCCTTCTTTCTCTTTTCTCTTCTTACCTTGCCTTACTAATTTGTTTTTACTTTATCTTTTCTGATTCACTTGACCTTATGGACCACTTTCTTCCTGAGCTTTCTTCTCTTCTATATCAGATCCTTCTCAATAGTTTTCCTCATTTAGACTGGATTTTTCTTCTTTGCTTCCCTTAGTATGAGTAATTCTCCTTCGGTTTTTCCTCAAATTCTCCTGAATTTCTCTTCCTAAAATTCAATCTCTGCCCTTCTTCATGAGTTCAAAACCATCCAAATTCAAATAACTTTGATGTTTCCTTCTCCTTACTTGCATCAAGTTCTTCTTCTCCACATAGCCATCTTTGGAAACCAAAAGATGTTTATTATTTTTAACGAGTTTTCATTGATGTCCTTTATATATCATTAAAATTTCCTCCACCATGTTTTCGTCTGTCCCTGCCAGAGAGTCATCTCCTATAGTTAATAATATTTTTATGACAAAAAAGAAAAATAAGAGGGAAAAAATCAGCAAAATTGATGAAAATATAAAAGTGTCTGAAAATATGAGCAGTATACCACACTTGTGAACAGATGCCTATTATTTAATGAAAATTTATTCATTGAATATTTATCAACAAATATGTATTGGAGTCTCAAATAGTTTAGAATGTAGTTAGGGAAACAAAACTCACATATGTAGAAATCATTAGAGAATAATTAAATGTTAAGGTGTATAGTATTGTTTATAAGGTAAGAAGAGTTCAGAGAGTGATTGGTATGAATTAGAAGAGTATAGAATGGTTAGATTTGAGTTTGGTCCTTAGTGATGGTTAGAATTTAGAAGAAGTAAAAGAGTTCTAGTTGGGTATATGTGTGTGAGATGAAACCCATGATTTGATTCTGACTCAGAATGGGCATGGCTTATTTAATTCAAATAGGATTGGCAAAAAGTTGGGTGTGGTTGGGGAAGCAGGGTAGCATTTGTGACATTTAAAAGGTTCAAGAAATAAAGTTTCTGAGTAATTAATTATTTTATTTTATTTTTTCTATTTATTTGCCAAACCTTACAAAGCATAGGCAGAGATAGAAGGGCTGGTGGTGGTATAATTCCATTTTAAAAAATTTTTAAAAATTTTGTGAGGCAACTGGGATTAAGTGACTTGCCCAGGGTTACACAGCTAGTAAATGTCAAGTGAACTCAGGTCTTCCTGACTCCATGGTTGGTGCTTTATTCACTGCACCACCTAGCTTCCCCTAATCATTTTATTAATAATGCTAGCATTTTATTAAAAAAGGAATGGTCATTTGCATGTCTCTCTTGGACCAAAGATGACTAATGGTGATAGGCTCACAGTTTATATGCTCTTGGAAGATTGTGTGTTCCTGGCAATCAATTCTGATAGATTAACAATTAATGAGAGAATTAATATAATGAGAGGTGAATCTATTCTAATGAGGGGCAAGCTGACCTAACTTTGATTATCTCATTTATTTCTAAATTGCCCAGTCTTGGGCAAACTAATTAAAGAATTTATTCCCACCCAAAACTGTGTATAACACCATGGGCTTCCTCACTTTAGATTAAATTCCTTGTAAAATTGGGTGGAGTCCTGACCAAGATTGAAGAGAAAGTTAATTCAATCTCATTATCAGCAATGACCTTCAGAGACTGAACTTTGAAATAAGGATTTTAGAAAACCTCCTCCAAATCCCTGGTTATTAATAATCATTTCTCTCATATTACACCTGCAAAGCCATATTCGAATAGCAACAACAATAGATAGCATTTATATAGTGCTTTACAAATGTTATTCCATTTGGCCCTTAAAGTACCTCTTTAGTAGGTACTATAATTATCCCTATTTTACAGGTTAAGAAACTGAGGCTGAGAGAAGTTAAGTGATTTCTTCAGTCGTTTTTTAGTTGTGTTGTGACCCCATTTGGGATTTTCTAGGCAAAGATACTGGCATGGTTTGTCATTCCTTTCTCCAGTTAATTTTTACAGATAAAGAAACTAAGGCAAAGAGGGTTAAGTGACTTGCCTAGAGTCACACAGATAGTAAGTGTCTGAGGCTGGATTTGAACTCCGATAGATGAGTCTTCATGACTCCAGGCCCAGTGTTCTATCTGCTGCACCAACTAGCTGTTCTTAAGGCCATATAGGAATCACAGGAGGGAAACATGGGCTTCTGGGAGCCAAGATGGTGGATTAAGGCAGGAAATCAAGGCAAATTAAGGAAATCAAGGAAATTAAGGCAGGTGAATTCTCCCAAATTCACCTCCAGACAACTATAAAATAGTGCTTCAAAATGAATTCTGGAATGGCAGAACCAACAAAAATATAGGATAAGACAATTTTCCAGCCCAAGACAACTTAGAAGTTCAACAGGAAAGATCTGTCTCACTCAGGTCAAAGGGAAGCTCAGTCTAGGGCAAGCAGTATCCAGGCAAGGCACTGGGAGGCCCTGAGCCCCAGATCAAGGCCTAAGGCAGCAGGAGAGTGACTAGGCCCAACCCCCCACCTCATGGCCCCAACACAGCACGAGGCTCACCGGGAACCCTGGAGCAACACCAGGTTAGCAGCTAGGGCCTATAATCCTAGCATAATAAGCTTGGGACAGTGCCCTCTCCACCCCAGGAGCAGAGCTCAACTTTAAGAGTAATGAAATAGGCTGGAAAAAATGAGCAAAAAAACCAAGAAAAGAACTTGACCATAATAAGTTATTACAGTGACCAGGAAGATCAAAACACAAACTCAGAAGAGGAAAATAATGTGAAAAGTCTACATGTAAAGTATCATAGAAAAATATGAATTGGTCTCAGGCCCCAAAAGAACTCTTGGAAGAACTTAAAAAGGATTTTTCAGTCAGAGTCAAGATGGTGGAGTAGAAACAGGACCTCCTCGCAGCTCCAGCTCCCACCACCTCCACTTCATGTAAAAGAGGACTCTGAACAAACTTTGGAGCTACAGAACCCACAAAATGACACAAAGAAGCTAACCTCCCACTGAGGACAGCCCAGCAGGCCAGCAGGAATCAGCCAGCACAGAGTTCTGGGAGCCAACCCCAGCCCCCTTTGATCCAGAGGTTTTAGCTCCAGGGTGGCCTAACCAGCAACCGGCTGGAGGGACCAGCAGCTATGGCAGTTTCCAGAATTATCAACACATTGATGCTAAGGACAAAGTGAGAAGTC
Source organism: Gymnobelideus leadbeateri (assembly GCA_011680675.1). Classification (NCBI taxonomy): domain Eukaryota; kingdom Metazoa; phylum Chordata; class Mammalia; order Diprotodontia; family Petauridae; genus Gymnobelideus; species Gymnobelideus leadbeateri. The sequence continues at coordinate 62,399 of WOXC01005024.1, read as the reverse complement.
AGTACAGTGCAGACTCTGGGATCCAGTAGTTGGGAGCGCGTTGGCTTTTGCCCCTAGGGAGAGAAGTGGCTGCTGCGTGCAGCTGCCGCCATGTGGCAACTTCAGCTCCTGGCCTACAGAGTCTAGGGGGACCAAGTGACCAGACTGAGTGGTAATTGCTCTTGCTTTAACCTACTTGGATCTGGATTGCAGTCTAGGGTGGAGGTTCTGGGGTGTGTGACCAGCTTGTCAGAGCGTGTGGAGGCTTCAAAGAGGGCACCCAACTAATACGTCCAGCAGCTGTGAAAACCCCAGCATTTGGGATAAAGCTCCTGTTTCTGGTAGCAGAGTTCTACTGTGGCAAAAGGCTCAAAAGTGAAGTAATTGAGTGGCAACATGAGCAAGCAAAGGAAGCAAAGCAAACAGAGCAATCTGACATTAGACTCCTATTTGGGGGACAAAAAGGATCAAAGCATGGAACAGGAGGAAGACAGCAAAGTCAGAACTCCTGCACCAAAAGATTCCAAGAAAAATATGAGCTGGTTACAGGCCATAGAGGAGCTTAAAAAGGATTTTGAAAATCAAATAAGAGAAGTGGAGGAAAAATTGGGAAGAGAAATGAGAATGATGCAAGAAAATTATGAAATGAGAGTCAGTAACCTGACTGAGGAAAATAACACCTTAAAAATAGACTATCTCAAATGGCAAAAGAGGCTCAAAATGGCAATGAGGAGAAGAATTCCTTAAAAAGTCGACTTTGCCAGATGGAAAAAGAATCTCAAAAGCTCACTGAAGAGATATGAGTTATGTCAAAGTTATTTTGTGCATTTTATTTAAAAATAAACTCCAAAATTCTATAATCCATGCCAGTTAAACACGCTAAAACTAAAATATACCTATTAATAAGTGCAAAAGGAGATGGAGGTATGAGTTACCTTTTCTGTTTGAATAGTCCACAAGAAAACAGGGACTCCAAAAAGCAGGCAGGCTGACTGGCTGATCGACCTAAGGCAGGGTGGGGGTGGATATCTCAGCCTCAGGGGGCTTGCTCAGTGCTGAGTGCACTGCAGCACAGTTTGGTCCACTATGGGTGCTGAGGCAGATCCAGATCTTATTTGTTACACAGACACGTCTCTTCTCATGGCTTTGTAAAAAAGATGCCAGCTATACTTGCAGGCATTTTTCCTTGGTTTTTCCAAAAACCATTTACAGGAAGTAGCCTGGAGTACACCATGTTATATACAGCTTTTTACGACCCGGTGAGGAATCAAACTGCGGAAAGGATATTTTAAAGTGTTGTCTAGTTCCATGATACCAGCCTGATTCTCACAACAGTAGAAGTAATTGGGTAAACTGAAAATGATAACCACCTTCTGATCATGACACCAGTTGTATCCCTCCATCACAAGCTGGTGAGCCTGGGAAACCAGTGTGAGGCTGTTGGAGTGGTTAAATGTTTCTGAAATGTCCTGTCCAAATATGTAGCCAGCCCCTTGTGGAGAAATGCCCTGTCCATCACGATCATCGAGATTGGACCATCACACAACTGGCCCTCATGTGGATCTTCTTGCCAACGATCCAGAGTATTGAAAGGCCACCATGTAGGCCAAATATTTTTCCATTCACTAAAGCTGTGAGTGGGAGATAATCAAATAGGTCAGTAAAGTATTTCCACACGTTGGCATTGCCATACTTCCTCAGGCATTCATCATAAAAGCCATACACTTGGGTGATCTGCAGGCTCTCCTGGTTTCCCCTCAGTACTGTGATCCATTCTGGATAATGCACCTTTAGTAATACAGGAAGAGTCACAGTCTCTACTGAGTAATAGCTTCTGTTCATAGTCACCCATAAAAAGATAGTTTGTGTCTGGCAACTTTCCACCATTTCTAAAGACTTCCATCAGATTGTGGAATTGACCTCGGACATAGCCACAGACAGTGAGTGATGGGGCAACGAACCTCTAGTAGATTGGATTCGTTTGTGGGGATTTCCTTGCCTTCTCACAGTGTGCACACCTGGTTCCTGTTCAGCTGCCTGCACTCATTGAGCTGCTCCAACCACTGGTTCAGCTCCTTCCTGAACACCTTGTCCTCCATGATGGCTGGCGAGTACAGTAGCTCTGGCCCCACCAATGAATTGGATTTAAATGAGGTAGAGTTGCACAAAGTCCTTAGCCTTGCTCTCTTCCCCAGAGTCATTGAAGTCCAATGGCAACACAAAACTCAAAATGACTGGTTTATCCAGTTGCTGAGACAGTTTTATCAGGGTACGGTCATTGTTCATGCTAGAGTCACAGGTGAGAGCTGGGTGAAGGTGGACACCAAAGATGGATGAGCACGTCTGACAAGGTGTCAGCAAGCCCTCACAGCCAGTTTTCTTTGAACACTTATACGTCCTGCTTGCAGTCTTATGGGAGAGACAACCTGCAAACCTTTCTCACAGACTTATCATGAGGCTGAAAAAAGCAAAGGTATTTAAAACCCTTTACAAACTTGAAAACACTATATAAAGGTCAATTATTATTTGGGAACATTCTTCTCTCAGCTTTTACAGAAATAGGCTTATAGAAACTGGGATAATCTATTTAGTTCTGGAAGGGATCGTACAAACCATCCAGTCCAATGCCCCTCACTTTACAAATAAGGGAACTGAGGCCCAAAGAAGTTGCAAAACGGCCAATTTCTTGTATTTATTTTTTATGTATTTATATTTGACTCATCTCTATACATGTTCCAATGCACATTGAATGTGAGCTCCTCGAGGGCAAATACTTTTCATTTTTGTCTTCGAATCTCACATAGCAGGCACTTAATAAAAGTAGTTCATTTATTATGGACCAGGACTCTCAACTAGGGGAGTAACTAATATGATTAATTAAGAAGGGCAGCTAGATGGAGCAGTGGATAGAGTGTCAAACCTTATCTTCCTGTGTTAAAATCCAGTCTCAGACTCTAGCTGTGTGATCCTAGGCAAGCCATTTATCCTTGTTTGCCTCAGTTTCCTCATCTGTAAAATAAGTTAGAGATGGAAATGGCAAACCACTCCAGTATCTTTGCCAAGAAAACCCCAAATGGGGTTATGGAGACAGGCATGACTGAAAAATGATTGGACAACACATTCTTATTGAGGCAAGTCACTTAACCTCTGTTCCTCATCTGTAAAATGGGGGTGGGGAGCGAGGTTGAACTAGATGGTTTCTGAGGTCACTTCTGGCTTTAGAACGATTAACTACACAAACAATCATAAAGGAGCTCGCCTTTGCTAGATGTTAAAAAGTTACTACTTCATTATGGCCACAAGGTGGTGCTGTAGGCATAGGCAAACTGGTCCCCATAGCGCTGAAAAGACTGGTTCTCAAGCCGTTCCCACTGCCTCCTGGGGTAGATTGCTGAATTACACATGAAGGTGGGATCAGGAAATATAAACTACAATGTTCCACAAGCTGGCTATTTTCCCTCTCTTGGCCTTAATATCATAGAACTAGAATTGGAAGAGACCTAAGAAGCCAACCTCTCTCATTTTACCAATGAAACTGAGCCTTGGGGGAGTAAAGTGCCCAGTAAGGTCACACATGCAGTAAGCCTCAAAGGCAGCATGGGAAAACAAATCCTTGGACTCCCGAGTCAAGTGCTCCTTCCACTGTCCTTTGCTGCCTTCATCAGCTTTCTTCTTCTTCTTTTTTTTTTTTAAGCAATTGGGGTTAAGTAACTTGCTCAAGGTTACACGGCTAGTCATTATTTATGTGTGGGTGCTCATTTTCTGAGGCCGGATTTGATCTCGGGTCATCCCAACTCCGAGGCCGGCGCTCTTACTCACTGCGCCCTTACTCACTGCGCCACCTAGCCGCCCCCCCCCCTTTTTTAAACCATCTTTGCTTACAGGTAAGCTTTCCCAATTTTCCCAACTGTATTTCCATAGTCTGTTCATCCTAAAACTCTCAGTGATACTCCATCACAGCCAAACTGGGCTTAGTGAGAACCTGAAACCCAAGGAGGAGAAACCCTAGGGAAAGTTAAAGCCCAGGCTCAGAACAGCACCCAGAAACCTGGATTATCAGTCCTGAATCCTGACCATCTTCATCAGGATGGCATGACTCATTAAAAAGAAGCCATTCCTGGGCCTTCAAATTCCTTGAACATTTATGGTGTAGAGATCACTGGGCAGTCAGCATCCCAGTTTTGGCTTCCATGACTCCAAGATCTCTGGCAGCTTTTTCAGAGAAATATCTGGCTTGCTAATTAGCCTGCACAAACACACTGTTCTCTGCCAGCATCTCTCTGCCATTCCATTGTCTCCTTTTAATTATCCTTTTGATTCTAGTTACAAGGTCTTCACAAAGAAAGGGCTTCTAAAATGACTGGCCAGTGATCACCATTGTTAGGGGGGCTATTTGAAAAAAATACTTTAAGTGATGGTCAGGGGATCCAGAGAAAGTCCAGCTGTGGGGAAAGTCAGGAAATGAGGGGTTGTGAGGGAAGTAAGGTGGGGTGGGGGTGGGAATTCAGTAGTATAGAGGTAGGTTAGGTCCAGACCTGAAGTAGCAAGAGTGAGAGCATAAGGAAGAAGGGAGGGGACGTTGGGAAGGGTAGGGGATCCTAATTTTGTGACCCTTGCTGTGAAATCGATTACAGGGAGGACAGGTAAGAAACAGAAAGAAGGTCAAAGACATGATGGTTAGGAGTGGAGGAGACACAGAGGGGAAGAAGTGCTGGGCAAATGGAGGTGGATTCCAGGAGCACTAGGCCAGCAGTGGTATGTGTTTAAGGGTACTAATGGTGTTTTGACATATTGTTTCAAGAACAATTTCTACTGCTTGGAAGAGCTGGGAAGCAGCTGTTAGGAATTGGCTACTGGATGATAGAAAAGTGAGTGGGAGTGAGGGGGCTTGCTGATTAACAGACAGGCTAATGTTTAGCCACTTGGCATTCTGTCATCAATTAAGCTATTTAAGAGATGGATAGGCATTCAACCCCCTGTAGTGTAGGAGAGGGTAAAGAAGACCTTAGAACTTGGTGTTTGAGGAGAGAGCTAGGGAAGGTGATGTCTGAGAGGGGACAGAAGTAGAACCTTTGACTGACCATAAGGCTGACCCTAGCTGCTTGCCTTCAATATTCCCCCTATTCTTTTGTCACTCTTGGGCTCCCAGGGGCTTGCCAGATCACCCCACCATCAGGATCTTTCTTCTCTAGCCTGATGATCAGTTCTAGCCTTCCTCCTATCACCCACGTGGAAACTTAGCAGCTCTCTTTCCATCAGGTTTTCTGTCACTTCTGAAGGATCCAGCTAACCATCAGATATTCTATTAAACCCTTCTGATATAACGGAAGAAATCTAAGACAGTGGTATCTAATAATTTCAACTGATTACATACCTCTGTCATTAAAAAAAAGTTTAGCCTGCACCTCAATATGGATTTTTACTAATTGATAATTATGTACATATATAAAGGATGAAGTAAATATAAAATACTATTTGATCCTGCAGTCAATAGGGAGCCACTGGAGTTTATTGGATAGATAAGTGACATGGGTTTAGACCTGTACTTTAGGAAAATCCTTTTGGAAACTGAATGGAGGATGGATTGGAGAGAGGAGATACTTGAAGTGGGGAGATGAATTATGGTATTATTTCGATGGTCCAGGCAAGAGGTGATGTAGGGTGGTGGCTGTGTGAGTATTGAGAAAGGGACGGATGTGAAGCATGCTGTGGAGGAAGAAATGACAAGATTTGGTGACTGAATGATTAGACATGTGGTATAAAAGAGACCAAGCAACTGAAGGTGAAACTGAGGAAGCTGAGTGCTTGGAGGGATGGTAGCACCCTCAACAGTAATAGGGAGATTTGGAAAAAGGGGGAGTTTAGGAAGAAAGATACTATAATGAGATCTGTGATAAAGACTAGAGCCCATCCATGCCTAGTGATCCTATGGGACCCAAAACTAAAAGGGGGGAGGCAGGGCTCTTAACCCTCCAGCAAGTGCCTACTGATGCCATGAGCTAATCTGGGGTTTGAGAGTTGAGTGTGTAAGGGGAAGGAGGGGGCCCAGGTATTGATTAGCTGCCCAAAAGGGCCAATGCCTGACTTAGATAGGGGACATTAGGAGCTCTCACAGTAAAGATATGGGGGAGTGGTAAGAAGCAAGGTGAGGTTTGATGGTGTTGAAGACGATGTCCACGATCAGTGAAGGTGGGAGATGGCCTCTTTCCCTATCCTCCAATCTGTGGATAACACACCCCTTGGAGGTCAAACCATGGCCTTCTTGGGGTCAGCACATGGCTCTCAGACTTTGTAGACCATTGTTGTATAGGACTGAGCCCTCCACCTCAGCTCAAGGAACTTGTGGATGTTAACAGTGGTCTTCCAGAGACCCTTCTTCTTTCTGTGCCTGAACCAGGAGAGTAACTAATTAAGGGCAGAAAACTCATTTCCTGTAGGAGGGAAGGGCTGTGCCATGGCAGGCTGGGGGGAGCCCTTTGGGGCCCTTCAAATTAAATCACGTAGGATAGAGAAGACTTCATCTCCTTGTCAGGCCAGACTTGTTTAAATATATCACTTTATTCTGGCTTTGATCCAATAGCTCACAGACATTATAACTCAGCCTTTATTACAACCACATGTGGTACTGGGTTGCTCACCCTACAAGAAGAGCTGTACAGATGAAGTCCTAATCCCATGGGAGTTTATAGTCTGAGACAAGTCTTAGTGAGGTGATGTAGTGTGAGTTACTAGCCCTGGAGTCAGGGGCCTAGGTTCAAGTGCTGGCTTTCACAATTACCAATTGTGAGTCTCAGTCTCATCCTCTTTAAAATGGGGATGACAATATTTTTATAACCTACTTCATAGGGTTGTTACGAGGAAAGAATTTTATAAACCTTAAATAAAAGCTTTAGAAACGTGAGTAATTATTATGTGGTTATACTTGGTGAGCCAAATCACCTAGACGCCAAATCTTTCCAAAGGGGCCTCAGTTAGCAAGCTTGCAACAGAAAGTTGGCTTTTATAATGGGACACTTTGGGGAATGAAATGGCCCAAGGCTAGAAGAAGGATAACTCCCTAAACTGAACCCTGGAGCCCATCTTAGCTGGGGTTTTCCTTGTGGGGGGTGGTCCCTCTCTCTCCATTGTTGGTTCTAGTCTTAGCCTGACTGCTACCACACACACACACACACACACACACACACACACACACACACACACACACAGAGTTATCCCTTCCACAATTTCCCCATTGTGGCTTTTATATATTGCTGGTTAGTGTAAGAAATTAAATGGGAATTTTTGGAGACTTTTGCAAAAGATGCAGATAACATGCAAAGGCCAGCAGACAACATAGAAAAAGTTTAGAAATGCATAACATATATATGTATAGTATTATATAACATCAGCATATTTCCTTTTAATTCCATGATAATTCAAACTTCTTCTCTGGTACAAAGGGAGGACCAAAACTTTTTCATAGATTTTCCAGATCACAGGGGACCTGCACCCCTAATGCCCACAATGTGGAAGGGATACCTTTACATAATTTTTACGAGCATTTATTTTCTCTCCCAGGCATTCAGTTTATTCAGTCTTTTCTTGAAGACCTCCAGTGACAAGGGGTTCATCACTCTTGAGGCAGGCCATTTTATTTTTGGACAGTTCTAATTGTTAGGAGAGCAAAGATGGGTTGCAGTAGATAGAGTGCCTGGCCTGGAATCAGGAAGATTCATCTTCTTGAGTTCAAATCCAGCCTCAGACACTTAGTAGCTATGTGACCCTGGGCAAGTCATTTAACCCTGTTTACCTCAGTTTCCTCAACTATGAAATGAGCTGGAGGAGGAAATGGCAAACTACTCCAGTATCTTTGCCAAGAAAACCCCAATGGGGTCATAGAAATAAGTAAATAATCACAATTGTTAGGAGGTTTTTCCTGACATCCTGCCTGAATCTGCTTCTGCCTCTCTTCAATCTCAACCCGTTGTCCTTAGCTCTGGGGTCATGCAGAACAAACCAATTACAAATATTTATTAATGACCTACTATGTGCTAGTATCCCTTTGCATCTCTTATATCAGGGATACAAAATAAAGAATGAAATAATTCCTGTACTCAAGGAGCTTTCATTCTAGTGAGGGAGACAAAAGCAGAAATATAGAAATATGTATAGAAACATATGAAGATGAGAAGTGAAAAAATTTTATTGTTTAGTTGTTTCAGTCCATTTCTTTGTGACCCCACTTAGGGTTTTTTTTCTTTTTTGGAGGAGGGAAGGCAAGGCAATTGGGGTTAAATGATTTGCCCAAGGTGACACAGCTAGTAAATCTCAAGCATCTGAGGCTGGATTTGAACTCAGGTTCTCCTGACTCTAAGGCCGGTACTTTATTCACTGTGGGGCCTAACTGCCCTGGATTTTCTTGCCAGGGATACTGGAGTGGTTTATATTTCCTTCTCTAGCTTATTTTACAGATGAGGAACTGAGGTAAACAGGGTTAAGTGACTTGCCCAGGGTCACACAGCTAGTAAGTGTCTGAGGCTGGATTTGAACTCAGGAAGATGAATTTTCCTGATTCCAAAGCCAGTGCTCGATCTACTGCACCACCTAACTGCCCTAAATACAAAAAAAGTACACAATTCTTAGCTCTTTAAACACTTCCATTTCTTTACTTACATTGTTTCCCTGAATTTGAAATGCCCCCTCTCCTTTGCCTATTGAATTTCTACCTATCCTTGAAGAACCAACTCAAATGCCACCACTTCCTCCAGGGAGGCCTTCCTGATTCCTTCTCCCATCCTCCTTCAGAAATGACCTCATGCTTTGGACCCAATCATCCATTTACTAAGGAGTTGTATATAAAACAGTTATCTGTGTTGGTGTCTTCTTCACCAAGGAGAGTGTAAGCTCCATGAGGCTTAGTAGCTGAATGGCCATGGCCAAGCCATTAGTCCTATCCAATCCTCAGTTGCCTACAAAAAAGTGATGTGTCTGAGGTCACACAAAGAGCCAGGATTTGAACTCGTCTTCTGGTACCTTTTTCTCTTTTCTTGCCAGACCGCCCAACCTCTATGATCTTCTCTCTCTTCAGAACACAAATACACTTAATGAGGAAACTGAGATAAAGAGGAGATTCAAACTCAGGTCTTGCCAAACCAAGTTTATTGAATGAATGTTAAATGAATGCTCCTCTCTCTCTCTCTCTCTGCTGCCAGGTGATTTGCCTTCCAGCTGTACATATCTGTCAAAGCAGCCAGAGGGGACCATTCAGAAAACTTATGGTGTCGGCTAGAATCCCATCAGGGTGGGGTGAATACATGAGACAGGCAGATGATGGCTCCCACCAGCCAGGATCCCACCAGAGGGCAATAGGAAGTCAGTCTTGGTGAAGTGCCCAACAGAGCCCAAATAACAAGGGAGCTCCTGGAGGGAGAGCAGGAAGGAGGAAGGGCGGGGCAAGACTGCATCTAGGAGAGAAACCAGGAATGATGGGATGTTTGGTTGAAAGGATACTTTTGACAAAAGCCCCTTTGAAAGCTCTGTGGTTTGTTAATGCTTCATTGAATAACTTTATCTCAACAATTTGGACTTGGTTAATCCAGCACTGTATGAGATTTTGACATCTTTAACAGGTTGTTGGTTTTTTTCCCCCCTAGAAAAATGAATTCAGCATTTGAAGGAAAGGTGTGTGATAGCCCTGGGAAATGAAATCCTTTCACTCTTCCTGCAGAGCTGCTGTCAGGCCCGTGGAGTGGCAAAGCCTAGATTAGTGTTTTCAATTTTAAATTATATTTATTATTATTATTATTACTATTGTTTTTATTACTATTATTTTAAATTAAAATTTAAAATTATTATATTAAATATTGGCATTATTATGTGTATCTGCTGTTCCTGGCTACACAGAAGAAGATGCCTCCTTGCACTACCCCCCCAAGTGACCTCTCCCCTGAATTAGATTGTAAGCTCCTTGAGGTCAGAGACTGTCTTTTTATTAATTGGATACCCAGTGTTTAGGACCTTAGTACCTCTCATATAGTAGGCACTTAAATATTTATTGGATTGGATTAAGTAGCAAGGTGCTTTCATATGCATTCTCTTGTAAAATTTTTAGGGAGATGGATTAGAGTAACTGAAAAACCCTTTTGTCCTCATTGGGAAAGACAGTCTCATTTCATCTCTCTGCCCCCATTTGCATTTTATGCATTGACACCTTTGCATCTATACTCCAGCACTCCATAGATCTGCTTTGTCCATGTAAGTAAGTAACTACACAGACCCAGATAACCATCCAAGATAGCTTGGAAGACTGTCTTTGAGAATGGCTTTAGCCAAAAATTTCATCACCCTGTAACTGGCCTGGAGATGAGACTTTCCAAACATAGCTATATTATTGGTGCTCAGTGATGCTAGCTATAGCTACCATTTCAACAATCTTTTAAAATCAGCAAAGTTGTTTACATAAATTATCTTATTTTATCCTTGCAACAACTCTGGGAAGTAGGTGCTATTACTATCTTTATTTTTAAAATGGGGAAACTGAGGCAGACTGAGATTAAGTGATTTGTCTAGGGTCACAGAGCTAGTAAGTTTCTGAGGCCAGATTTAAACTCTGGTTTTCCTGACTCCAGAGCTAGTACTCTATCTACCCACCAGGCTACCTAGCCTTCCACGTCTAATGAAAGAAATTTAATACTCTCCTATACTTTCAGTTCAACAAGGGTTTTTAGGTACATACTCAGTGTAAGGTATCATGTTGGAGCTAGGGGAATGAAGATAAAAAATGAGAAACATTCCTAGTCCTCATTCTCTTGGAAGACACAATGAGGTAAACAGATACAGAAATACAAGAGAATAAGAGAAGGGAAAGAACACAGACAACTAAGAGGTCAGGCAAGGTGTTCTAGAGAAAGTGGTGCATAAGCTGAGTCTAGAGGAAAGCTTAAGAGTCTAAGAGGAAAATGATAAGGGAGTGAATACCAGGCCTGAGGTACAGCCTGTGCAAAGACAAGTGGAATTCCAACTTGAGGGAAAAGAAAGTCAGCAGTTTGACTGGGACATAGAATGGTAGAGTATGGGGAAGTAAGGTGAAATATCTAGAAGGGTCAGCTGTGACCAGTCTGTGAAGGATTTGAAATTCTAAGCTGTGAAGTTTGCCTTTCCCCCCCCCCCCCCAGAGACAATAGGGAGCGGCTACAGATTCATGAGTGAGGGGGTGACATGGAAGATTATTATTGTGTGGAGGATGGATTTAGGAGAGGAGTGAGAAGGGAAGCTCAGAGTCCAGTTAGGAAGTTGGTTTAATACTCCGAGAGAGAGGTGACTGAGAATCTGAATGGGAGTGGTGGGAGTGTAAGAAGTGGAAGGAAAAAACACTCAAGAAATGTGGAAGCAGATTTGATAAGATTTGTTAGTGTATCGGGTAAGGAGAGAAAAGAATTGATAATGCCTTGAAAATCCCCAAATATGAGTGGCTAAAATTTTGATACTGTCCTTGCTAGAAATAAATTTGAGAGACGTGTGGGTTTAGTAGGGGGGGTAAAAAGTTTTGTTCTGGAAATGTGGGGTGTGAAGTGTCTACCGGACCCCTTTAGGAGGTGATGCAGGCCTGACGCCAAGGAGAGAAACCCAAGCTGGATACAGAGATCTGGGAGTCATCTGCACATCTCGGTAATTGAACTCCTGGGAATGGATGAGATCATTAAGCAAGAGGGCGTAGAGAGAGATAGCATCATCAATGCTGATTTCACAAGTACATCCCAACAAGCTCAACACCATCCTAATGAAAATGAGCAAGTGAATCAATTGTAGTGGAAAGAACAATGGATTTGGAATCAGCCACCGTGGGTCTAAAGCTTTACTCTACTTATTGTGTGATCTTGAGCAAGTTAACTTTTCCAGGCTTCAGGTTCTTCATCTGTGAAATGACAGGATTGGACTAGATAATCTCACCTGTACCCTCTCACTCTAAATCCCCTACAAGCTTACCAAATACTCCAGTTAACCACAAGGAAACACCTTTCTGGGCCTGGAAAATATTGAGCCTTCAGTAAACGTAAATGATAGTGCAGTAGGTGGTACTATCCCCTTCAGTGCATTGCTTAAGAGGCCACCTTTGGAGAGGTGAGGGGAGAAAAGGTAGATGTCCAGCCTTCATGCTCACAAATAGTTTGGCAGTCTAAGATCTAAGAATTTAGCCTCCACAGATGGTTTTCTCATTATCTTGAGCATTGTAGCTTTGGGCATCAATGCATTTTCCATTCAGTCAGGTGTCTTTCCTTTGTTCATAGGCCAGGGTGGGACAACCTTCCCAAGGCAGGATGGGTGGAGTCCCATGATACCTGGCCACTAGGTAGGGCTTCTAAAGGATTTAAGTCATTGCCACTCCCGTACCTCCTAGAAAAGTGTAAAAAAAAAGGACAGGTCATCCCACAGGCCACTGGATAAATTCCCAGTTAGTTGTCCCTAGTTCAGATGATTTCACAATAGTACTCTGTGGTTGTTTTGGGCTATGCTCCTTGGGCCTGCACCATTGCAAATGGGCAAAGAGAATTCAGACTCAGAATAGGGCATGAAAGGGCGTTTTCAGCATGAACCACAGATGTGGCCCAGCTCCACCCTGGCATTTGTCTGTCAGCACGAGGCTATTATTGAGACACAAAGCTAGATTCTATTAACATTGTCATCACTTAATGCAAATAGGAATCACTCCTACAAATCTCCCTTGTCAAGAGCAAAAAGAGCACACCCGTTTGTCCCTGTTCCCGCCAAACATGAGCCCCTGAGACTTCACAGGGGATTGGTAGGAACTTGCCGGTGGAGAGGCTGGATGACCTCATCTAGAGGTTCAGGCTAAAGAGCCTGTGGCATTAGACATTGGATTTTGAGATCTCCTTTCCAAAATTGTGTTTCTCCCGCTGGCCCAGGGCAGAGAAGATAATCTGTTGAAACTTGGGGCTTAGCATCATCTTGTCTCCTAAAGTTATTCCAGCCATGAAGTCGAAAACTTTACCCAGAACAAAAAGACTTTTGTTCATCTCCACAGGTGTTTGACGTTTTGGAAGCACATCCCTCTTGGGTGGAGGAAGGTGGGGCATAGTGGGAGGAGGATAGAGAAGTCACTAAGTAAGATGAAGGAATCAGAAACGGGTAGCAATGCTGCCCATCACCACTCCTTTGGGCATTCATTCAGCAAACATTATTTAAGAGGTTATGCTGCTCAAAAAGCACTGTCCCAGGGGAGATGGGAAGAGGTGGCTTCCTGACCGTACAGTTCAAGAAGGGGAGAAAGAAATTTGAGAAAAAGAGGAAGGTGGCAAAAACTCCTTTATTCTCAACTTTAACTTTTACTTTGGGAGACAACCGCAAGGGTATTAAAATGATAGTGGTAGGAAAGAAAAAAGAAGAAAGTGGAGTTCCCTGGACTCCTACTGAACTTACCAGACCTCATCTGAAATAGTGTGGTCAGTCCTGAGTGCCATGGTTTAACAGGGATATTGATAAGCTAGAGAGTGTCCAGAAGAGGGCAACAAAGATGGGGAAAAGCTCATGTTGTATAATAATACTAGCTAATATTTATTTAGCACCTGCTATGCCCCATAATTCTTACAATTATTATCTCATTTGATCCTCAAACAACTCTATGAGGTAGGTGCTACTATTACCCCTATTTAACAGATGAGGAAACTGAGGCAGACAGAGGTTAAGTGACTTGCCCAGTGTCACACAGCTAATAAGTATCTAAGGCAGGATTTGAACTCAGGTCTTCCTGATTCTAGATCTGGTTCTCTTTACCCTTTGCCACCAGCTGCCTGTATGCCAAGACCATATGAAGAGCTGTTGGAGGATGGGGCATGTTAGATCAGAGAGAAGGTGACTGGGAAGTGGGGGAAGGGGAAAATAGGGACATGGCAACTGTCTACAAGTATTTGAAGGTCTGTCATATGAAGAGTAGTTAAATTTACTGTTTGGTCCCAGAGGGTAGAATCAGGAACAAGGTGTGGGAGGGGTAAAGAGGTAAATTTATGACCATAAACAAATCAATTATAGTGGGGGAAAACACTGGGTTTAGACTCAGAAGGCCTGGTTCCAATTCCTTACTCAGGTATTTAGTGAGTGTGTAGGTAGGCATTTGAATAAGGCAGGTAGTTGGCTCAGGGGATTGAGTGCAGTCAGGAGTCAGCCCCTGAGTTCAAATGTGACTTCAAAACTTATTAATTGTGTGACTCTGGGTAAGTCACTTAACGACTTTGGCCAATGTCAGTTCTTCAGTCTGTAAAGTTGAGATCTGCACCTGCTCCCCAGGGTTGGTTCTTATGAGAATGAAATGAGATAATATTTGTAAAGTGCTTTGCAAACTTTAAAGCACTATAAAAATGCTAGCTATTATTATTAGCTAACCATCTGTGCTGTCCCCAAGTAAAATGGACGGCCTTGATTGTGGTAGGTTTTCTCCTCCTTGGAGATCTATCTGCTTGCTGGATGTATTAAAATGGAGATTCCTTTTGTGTTTGGCTTGGATTAATTTCTGTTGAAGCCTCTTCCAACTCCCGGATTCTGTGACTCTTGTCTCAAAGATATGACCAGAGACGTTTTTATCTTATGCAAAGTATGAGGCTGTGTTTGCCTTTATCTATCCTAGACCTTTTTCTGACTTCCAGTCTTAGTCCAAAACCATTCCAGGGGCAAATGACTTTCCCTTAGTCAAAACCAAATGTCTATTCAACCATTTATGATATACAGAGTATTTACTTTAGGAGACTCTCTCCTCAAATATCTCCAACCATACTGTCTCTTTTTGAACCATCAACTTCAATTCCTCCTTACTGGAAAATTGGATTCAGCCCCTGGAAGCTCTCTAACTTTGGTAGGTCAACTTTGGGTTTGTCTTGGTCAGTTCTAGGCCTCCACAATACTGCCTGGAAATCTCTAGTCATACACCCTATATTTCCCAACCCACCTTCCTTTCTAGTTCTCCCTTATATGTTGTTTCTCTTTATTAGAATGTAAGCTTCTTCAGAACCAGGAGAACATTGTACACAGTAATAGCAACATTGTTTGATGACCAGCTTCGATAGACTTAGCTCTTCTCAGCAATGCAATAATCTAAAATCATTCCAAAATGCTCATGATGAAAAATGCTGTCCACATCCAGAGAAAGAACTATGGGGTCTGAATGCAGATTGAACCGGACTATTTTTTTTCTCTCTCCTTTTTTCTTTCTTGTGGTTTTTCTCTTTGCTTTTAATTTTTCTTTACAGCATGATTAATGTAGAAATGTTTAATATAATTGTATGTGTATTGCCTGTATTGAATTGCATGCTCTCTTAGGGAAAGGAGAGGGGAGGAAGGGAGGAAATTTAGAACTCAAAATCTCATAAAAGTGAATGTTGAAAACTAAAAATTAATAAATCAATAAATTTTAAAAAATAAGCAAAAAGAATATAAGCTTCTTGAGGTCAGGGATGGTCCCAGAGTTTTGTATAGTATCTAAAACAAAGTAAACTCTTAATGAATGTTCACTCATTTTTTTTCTCTCTCTCCCTCTCATCTCTCTCTCATCTCTGTCTCTGTTTTCTCCCTTGTCCATAAAATCTCTTCAGGCTTTCTGTAATCTGTTTTTCTGTTAAGAGGCTGTTTCTGTACATTGAAAATGACTTGGAAAAATTCCACATCATTGAAAATCTCAAATATACTTTTACTCAATTTGTTGTGGTTCAGTCATTTCAGTCATGTCTGACTCTTTGTGATCTCATTTGGGGTTTTCTTGTAAGAGATAATACAGTATTTTGCCATTTCTTTCTCCAGCTCATTTTACAGCCAAGGAAACTGAAGCAAACAGAGGTTAAGTGACTTGCCCAGGGTCACACAGCTAGTAAGAACCTGAGACTAGATTTGAACTCAGGTCTTCCTGATTCTAGGTGTGGCAGTCTATCCACTGTACCACCGAGCTGCGCCTTTACACAATGACTTAGATATTTTAGTGTTTGGAGAAGTTGAATTATCAGGATAATTCTTCAATTTTTTCTTCACTTTTCACATACAGACCTAACCTCAGAGTTTTCCCCTCCCTGTAGCAGCAAGCACCCCAGCATTCCCAGAGTGGCTGCCAGCACAGGTTCTTAGATCTGCTTTTGTAAAGGAAAGCAACTCAAAATCAGTTAACAAGCTCACTTTAGTCAAACATATATTACCTAGTTCAGGGGGAAAAGGTCAGCACCCCGAACTTCAGAGTATACAGACAAATCAAACAGACAGGCTTCCAAACTGTCCAATCATTATCAATACCAAAATCACAGTTACCAGAGAGGGAAGCATCAACATCTGGGTTTTCAAAGCCAGGGGGCTCTCAACGGCAGCCCAGAGTCTCATCTGGTCAAATCACACAACACTTCTCAAAGTGAGCCCCAAAGCAAAGCCTCCCATCAGGGTTTATATAGCCTTCTCCAGGCTCAGAGAATGTAACTACCTTCTTGACCCACTGCCCAATCACAAAGTATCAAGGTGTGGGCTTTCCTGAAAAATAAGCCTCCCACCACAGGCTCCAGGTGCACTTAACCTAGGGGCAGGGAAGATCTTTAAATCTGCATTTCCATTACATTCTCCCTAAAGGAGATTCCTAGGAAAACTAAACAGAAAGGGAAGCCTGGCTTTTCCAGGGCCCCCATCCCATCCTGCCTTCTATGTGACTGGCCCAGATTTCTTTTAGCTACTGAGCGCACAGACTCCTACTTCTTTTCACGGTGGCAGGAGGCATATTTGTATCTGGGAATGATGCTGCAAGTACCAGATCAGTCTGTTCAGATTTCAGAAGCCCCAGCTTTCAGAAGAGCTTAAAGAAAGACATATCCTCATTCTTTGGTTCACTTCCTTGTCAAGCATGGCCCAAGTTACAGGATCCTGGTTAGGCAGGGGACACTGCTGAATCCCAAGGCTCTGGTCTAGACTGGGAGCTGGTCTCCAACAGTCTGGGATCTGAGCAGGCTGTACCAGGGAGAGGCTGGCCTACAAAAAGAGATGAGGACTAGAGAATCTAATTTAGTACGCTGGGTTTGAGAGGAAGTCCTTTGGTGAGCGGTAGGGGGAGTAGAGCGCGGTGGTGGTGGGAAGTTATTTTAATTTTTTTGGGTGCTTTTCAGGGGTCAAAGAGAGTTGAGTTCTTTTGCCAGGTGGATTCTCTTGGAGCCCGGCTGGGAGTTATCCTTAGCATGCGACTTCGTGGCGCCAGCCTGGGCTCTCTGATCTGGGCCTATTCTCCATCAACAAAGGCCATGAACTTGACTTCGTGATTTTTTTTACCCCTTTTCCACACACAGGCACACACACACACACACACACACAAGTAGGACAGATCCTAGGAGGGGAGAGGGGAAGGCAAAGCAGTGGACATGGCCCAGAGGTAGGGGGGCAGGAGGAGTCACAGCACGAAATAAGCACAGGAACTCTAGGCAGAGAACCTGGATTCAAATCCTGTCTCTACCACTATCTGTGTGATCTTGGAAAATTCACTTAGCCACTCAGCCATGTATTGGCATTCCCTACTTGGCAGGGTGTAGGGAAAAATGCTTTATAAACCTCAAAGTGCTATATAAATAGGAATTATTCCCACCTGTGAAGCCTGGAGAAAATCACTTAACATCTCTCCTACTTACTTCCTGTGTGACATTGGGCTAGTTGTCTAACTTCTCTGGGCCTCAGTTTCCCCACTTATAGGGGAAGGGGATTTACTGTGATCTGAACCAGTGCTCGCCAAGGACTGATAGCAGTAACATGGTTCAGTTGAAAGAGTACTGGGTTTGGAGTCAGAAGATCTGAGTTCTAATATTTACTCTACCTCTTACTACTTATATGACCTAGGACCAGTCATTTTATTTCTTTAAATGTCATCGGTAAAATAGGGACCTGGCCAAAGTGACCTTCTAACTTCATCTATGAGATTGCCTCTAGCTTCATCTATGATGCTTTTTGTCCGAAACCAGAGCTGTTAAGTATGGTATAGATTTCCCTTTCTGCTTACCTGGAGACTGTCCTTTTCCAGGCCATTTGCATATTATGTGAGTCCTTCTCAGATAAACATGTTAGGGAATGGAGTTGGTGATTGAGTTCAGGGATACACAGCCACAACCTTTCCATACTGGGTTTCTAAATGAGAATAGAGAGAAACTCTCCCTCAGCATTCCTTCTCTCTGGGAAGGTCCCATTTCTTCCTAGTAAATGGTCTTCCATTTTGCTTTTCTCATTGTGTCATTCTCTTCCCAGCCAATCAATAAGTATTTATTGAGTGCCTACTATATGTTAGGAGATGTAAAGACTTTCTCTAAAATTCTGTGGTCTTGCTGGAGTTGGAAGGTTCCTAGATAAAGAAACTGAGACCTGAACATATTATATGGGCTCTGCCTTCAAAGAACTTATGGTCTGATTGAGGAAACAAAACTAATATGAATAAAAATAATTAATTAAGGGCTAAATTGTGTGCTATGACTTGTGGGAGTAATTTATATCATTGCATTAGGAGTTCACATGTATTTAGGCTGGGGAAGGCCCTATCATGAAGATGGGACTCTATATGAACTGGATATCTTATAAATATCTCAAACTCTGCATTTCCAAAATAGAATTCATTATCTTCCTCCCAAACTCTCCCCTATTTCCAAATACCCTATTCTGTAGAGGGCACCAGAATCTTCCAAATCACCTAGACTTGCAACCTCAGGGTCATTCTCTCCATATATCTCTCCACTCACACAGCCATGACTCCAGTTTAGGCCCTTATTAGCTCTCACATAGTTTTATTGCAATAGCCTCTTCATTGGTCTTCCTGATTCTAGCCCCTCCCCACTTAAATCCATTCTTAGCTGTGAAATGATTTTTTAAAAGTTTTTTTGGTCTTTATTAATTTGTTTGTTTACTTTTAATTTAAAAGATTCAGTTCCACAATTCCTTGAGCTTCAAATTTTCTCCCCCTCCCTCGGCTCCCCCTGCCCTCCCCCATGATGGCAAACAATCAAGTATAGGATCTGCAAATAGTTTCACATTAGACATTAATCAGGTTATAAAGAAGGATTACAACCAATGAACAATGGCAAAGAGGAAACAAAACCAAACAAGAAAAAGACAGAGAGCAGGTAGTTTGCTTCAATTAGGATTCAAACTCAGTTCTTTCTAGTTCTTTCTCTGAATGTAGACATCTCTCTCCATCATGAGTCTTCTGGAGTTGTCTTATAACCCTGCAGTGCTGAGAAGAGCCCAGTATATCAAAGTTGGTCATCACATATACCTTATGTCTGTAATTGTGTACACATTTCTCCTGGTTCTGCTCTTCTCACTCAGCATTAGTTCATATAAGCCTTTCCAGGTAAATATGAAGTCCATCTGCTCCTTGTTTCTTCCCACATTCATTCACCAGCCACAGTTTATGGGACACTAAGCCATTTCTACACCTCCAGAGGAAAGAGGCCATAGGTGAGTTGATAAATATCTGCATCTCTCAGGACAAATGGTTTAGCTCTGGAACCTGATCCTTCTCCCCAGCTTTCTGCCTACACCAGTACCAGGCCTACTATGGGGACAGCTTCCATCCCCACAGTGAAAATGGAAAGGCACTGGATACTATATTTAACCCCAACCTAAAAGAAAAATGCCTGTCCCTGAGCGTAGCCAGACCGGAGACGGGGGATTGTCACCTCTGAGAACACCCAGTTATTGTCTACCTCAGAGACAAGAACAAGCAGTCATGGAATTCTGTTCCCTTTTTTGTTGGGCCTTCAGCTGCTGGGCCGTCCTAGGCAAAGGCTGAGTCAGTTTGGTCAGAACTCAGGGATTAGGGCCCCAGCAGACGAGAACAATAATAGCTCACATTTACAGTAGGTAGGGTCCCCCAATTCATAATATACTTTCCTCACAACTGCCCTCTAAGGTATCCCCATTTTACAGGTGAGGAAGGTGAAGATTAAGTTTTTTATCTGTATCTAAGAAGTGGAGTGGAGCCCAGGAGTTCTGACTTCCAGTCTGGTGCTCTTTACACTGGACCATGGTGCTTTCTTGGAAGTCAGCGGGATGGACCACCTGCTCCTAGCATATTATAGGAGCTCCTTCCAAAATATAGGAAGTATAGCCAGAGCACATGGTCTGGTTTTGGGGAGAGGGAAGCAAAAAGGTGAGACAGAGGCAAGGCAGAGGGAGAGGGGTTGGACATTTTGCCTTACATGGCATTGCCCTGGTGCCTGAACCTGGGATGTAGGGTGAAGGAGGCTAAGGGAAACATTTACGTCACATGTTTAAGAATATGTGGATCCATTCCTGTTCCTTCCTGTGTGCTGTTGAATGAAGCATCCCATCTGATATTGCCATCTCAGCTGCAAAAGTAGGTGAAGACTCCTGGGGCCAAGTGCCTCTGTCTCTCACCCTTAGCATTTCCTTGGCATCTGGGTGTCGCAGTGGAGAGAGCATAGAATCTGAAGTCAGGGAGACTTGAATTAAAATTCTGCCTCAGGCACCAAATAGCTGTGTGACCCTGGACAAATCACTTAACTTCTCCATGCCTCAATTTCCTCATTTGTAAAATGATGATGATAATAGCATATAGCTCACAGGTTGTTGTGAGGATTCTATGAGATAACATGTAAGGCATGCAAAGCTTAAAACGTTATATAAATTCCAGCTGCTATTATTATTCTTGTCATTTATTATTTTCTTTCCTTCTTTCCTTTAGATGGCCCCTTTAGGGGAGGTTTCAGAAAAACTTGGGAAGATTTATATGAACTGATGCTGAGTGAAGTGAGCAGAACTAGTGGGACATTGTACATCATAATAGCAAAGTTATAATGCTAATCAAATATGAAAGACTTAGCCCCTCTGATCATTACAATGATCCAAGATAATTCATAAGGATTTAGAGTGAAAAATGCTATCCACCTCCAGAGAGAGAGAACTGATGAATTCTGAGTGCAGAATGAAGCAAATTTTTCATTTTTTCTTGCCTTTTTTTCTCTTGTAACATGATTAATGTAGAGACATGTTTTGCATGACTTCATGTGTATGATGGGTATTGTATTTCTTGCCTTCTCAATGGGTGGGGGAGGAAGTGGAGGGAGGGAATTTGGACCTGAAAATAACAATTTTAAAAAATAAATGGCCCCTTTCTAGACATCTAGAGAGGGGGAAAACTTGCCATAGAAGTCCCCTGATTAAGCGAAGGAACATCCCTCCCGTTTGACAGG
Source organism: Gymnobelideus leadbeateri (assembly GCA_011680675.1). Lineage (NCBI taxonomy): Eukaryota > Metazoa > Chordata > Mammalia > Diprotodontia > Petauridae > Gymnobelideus > Gymnobelideus leadbeateri. The sequence goes on along the minus strand of WOXC01005024.1, from coordinate 41,226 downwards.
ACAATATTCAGGAAAACTTGGGTTCCATATCACAGAAGGGAGAGATACCCAGCTGGGCTATATTTTGTAGCAACCAAAAACCTTCAGTGGACTCAGGATTGATGAGTTACAGGGAGCTAGCTTTTGGCTCAGTAGCAATGTTAATCACAAAGTATTTTTTAAAAAAAACATTTAATTATTTTATTTTTTTTCTCGGTTACATGTAAATTAAATTTTTTTTCTTAAAGTTTTGAATTCCAGATTCTCTCTTTCCCTTCCTCCCCTCCCTGCTCCTTAAGAAGGCAGGCAATTTGATATAGATTATACAAAGGCAGTCATGTAGAACTTTTCCATATTAGCCATGTTGCAAAAGAAAACATAGACAAAAAAAAGCCAAGAAAAATAAAGAAAGTAAAAAAAAGTATGATTCAATCTTCATTCAGACTCCATTAGTTCTTTCACTGGAGGTATCACTGAATTGTTTTTTTTTTTAATTTAAATCTTACTTTATTTGTATAAAAAGTATTTTATAATTAATGTTCATGTAGTTCCTGGGTTAATCTTGGATATACTCCCAGGTATTTCATACTGTCTACAGTTATTTTAAATGGCGTATCTCTTAATATCTCTTCTTTTTTAAAATAACATTTCCTCCCTCAATTACATGTAAAAACAATTTTTCACCTTTTTTTTTTAAAAGTTTTGAGTTCTCGGAAAGTATTTTTAAAACCCCTCCTATGTTCAAAGGACTGTGCTATGCACTGAGGATAAAAAGACAAAAATGAAACCAAACTATTTCTGCTTCCAAGGACCTTTTATTCTGTTGGAGGATGCAAGATATACTCAAGGAATAACTACCAAAATAATTTCAAATTAGTTTAAGGAGGGAGGGTTGTGGCAGGTGGGGCAAGGGAATCAGGAAAGGCTGCATAGCTTCAGTGTTTGAACTGAGACCTGGAGAAACAGTATTCTGTGAGCCAGGTGAGAAATTAAGTACATTTCAGGCATGGGGTGGGGTGGGGATTTGTGCAAAAACACAGAGATGGGAAATAAAGAACCACGTGTGAGGAACAGAGAGAGCAGTTCAGCATTGAGGGGTGAAACAGGAGTAACACATAACAAAGGTGGTGGTAATGTGAATAGGGAGAAAGGGTTTGACGTGAGAGATACTATGGTAGTAGAAAGGCAAGATTTTGACAACTGATTAGCTATTTGAAGTGAGAGTAAGGAGTGGAGGATGATGTTGAGGTTGTAAATCTGCGAGATAGGAAGGATGATGTTATCTCTACAGAAATGTTGTAATTCAGTCATTTTTTCAGTCATGTTTGACTCTTCATGAGCTCATCTGGGGGTTTCTTGGCAAAGATACTGTCATGGTTTGCCATTTCCTTCTCCGGCTCATTTTACAGATGAGAAAACTAAGGCAAACAGGGTTAAGTGACTTGCCCAGGGACACATAGCTAGTAAGTGTCTGAGGCCAGATTTGAACTCAGGAAGATAAGTCTTTCTGTCTCCAGACCCAGCACTCTATTCACTGTGCCACCTAGCTGCCCTCTCTACAGAAAAAAGGAAGTTTGAAAGGGTGGCTTTCTGGGTAGGGGGGAGAAAGAGAACAAGTTCAGTTCTGAACATGTGGAGTTGGAGATTTCTATAGCATACTCAATTTGAAAAATCTAGTAGGCAGTTAGTGACATGGGACTGGAGTGCAGGAGACAGGTTGGGGCAGAATAAATCAATTTGGCAACAAAAAGACTGTGGAATGGTCAGAGAGGTGTTGGGAGAACTAGGAGACAGAGTAGTTGGGAAGAGAGGTTGAGTCAAGAGTGTCAAATGCTGCAGAAAGGTCACAAAAAGTAACAGTTAAGAAAGTCATCAGATTCGACAATTAAGAGACTATTAGTAGGTGGCACAATGGACAGAGCACCAGCACTGGAGTCAGGAGGACCTGAGTTCAAATCCAGCCTCAGATACTTACTAGCTGTGTGACCCTGGGCAAGTCACCTAATTTTAATTTTGATGAGAGAGAGAGAGAGAGAGAGAGAGAGAGAGAGAGAGAGAGAGAGAGAGAGAGAGAAACTTTGAGAGAGCAGTTTCAGGTGAATGATGAAGTTGGAGTTAGATCAAAAAGGATTGAGAAGTGAGCAAAAAGAGAGGAGGTGAAGGCGATGATTGTACACAACTTTTTCAAGGAGTATAGCTAAAAAGGGAGGAAAGATAGAGGATGATAGGTTGAAAAAATAATAGTGTATAGTGAGGATTTTTTTTATCGGTGGAAGAGACTTGGGTAAGTTTATAGGCATTAGGGAAATGAATTGTAGAGAGAATGATATTGAAGATTAGAGAGAGTGGGAAATAATTGAGAGGCAATCTATTAGAGAAGATGGGGGAGAAAACAAGAGTTGTCAAGCCAATAAACATTTTTAAGGCACCTGATATTTTTAAAATTTTTATTCATTAAAATTTTAACTTATGGAATAAAATAAGTATAACAAAATAACAAATAGTATAATAAAAAACAATTGCACATGAAACTGCAAATCTATTATGTACAACTTGCTATTTTAAAATATATAATAAAGTTATCATGTACATTTTTCTTTTTCCTTTTTCTCTATTTCTCCACCGCCCATCACTACCATTAGACACAAATGTGTTCTTTCTCTGAATGCAGAAAGAGTCTTCCTTCCTACGTTCTCTGTAGTTAATTTGGAAATTTGAAATAGTCAAAATGACTTATTTGGTCAAAGTTGTTCTTAAAACAATTCTGCCATTACCATATCCAATGTTCTCTTGGTTCTGCTTATTTTGCTCTCCATTATTTCATGCAAGTCCATCCATGTTTTTCTAATATCATGGGTATCATCATTTCTTATAACATAGTAAGTATACGCATGTAAAATTATTCTATACATGCTTCTATATTCATATCTTTCTCTGGATGCAGATTAGTCTTTCTTCATGAGTCCTTTATTGTTAATCTGGGTATTTATAATAGTCAAAATAACTTAATTACTCAAAGTCATCCTTAAAACAATATTGCTGCTACTATATACAATGTTCTCTTGCTTCTGTTCATTTCACTCTTCATTATTTTGTGCAAGTCTTTTTATGCTGTTCAAAAATAATTGAGTTAATTTCTTATAGCACAATAGTATTCCTTCACAATCAAACACCACAACTTGTTCAGCCATTCCTCAATTGATGGGCATCCCTACTATTTCCAGTTTTTTGTCACCACAAAGAGTTGCTATACATATTTTAGAACATATAGGCTCTTTTCCTTTTCCTCTAATCATCTTTGGTAATAGACCTAGTAGTAGTATCACTGGGTAAAAGGATATAGGTAGGTTAATAACTCTTTGGGCATAATACAGATTACTATTTTACAGGTATTGTGTTAAGTGGTACCAAGAGACAGTGAGATCTGGAAAAAAGAGAGAGCTCACACAAAATGACCTCTCTTTTCTCAGTAAAATATGAGACCCCATCTTGAACTTTGAGGGGGAAGGGTAATGTTGGAAGTTTTAGGAGAGAAGATAAGATTTGGAACCATTCCTTGTGGAGAGATAGAGAGATGAGTGAAGGATTGTCATTCTGCAGTAAGGGTCCCGTTGAGCTTAGATTGTTAAGTTGTATGACAGCACCATAAGCAGGAAGGGAGGAGGCCAAGGGTCAGAGTAGTTCAGGTCTGGAGTTTGGCAAGGCATGAGCAGCAATAGAACAAAGGGGCTAGGGATTTAAGAGTAAATGACAGTTTTGAGTTGAACTGGTTGACTATAGGCCTAAGATTAGGAACAGAAGAAAATGAAGTCAGAGCAAAGGGTAATGACCTAAGAAAGTAATAAAAGGTAGAGGGATTAGAGGTCACCATGAGGCCAAAATTGATTTAGTAGGAGAAAAGCATAGGAAAAAAAAAACAGAGGACACTGATTAGATGGAAGAATGCCAGATTTTGATCATGGAAATGGAACACTTGTGATTTATGGAGAGCTAGAGTGTGACCATCCCTATGTTAGGCTAAGGTGAGTGGAGGAGCAGGTCAGGGCATTAAAAAGATTTAAGAAAAGATTTAAGAACATGAGCAGTGTCCAAAATCTATAGGTAGCAAGTATTCAAATGTTTTGGGTGGCGACTTGTTTTAAACTTTGTTTTTTTAGCTAACAAGTACTTGTTTTCTTTCCCTCTCACCATAATCTCCAAATTGAAGAAAAAGACCCAAATAAACCAAAAGAACCCCAAACCTTTGTAACAAATATGCATATGTAACCTGAATCCGAAGCCCATTGATATAGGACTCTCTGTTCATTGGTGGAGATCAATACTCTGAGCCTGTGTGAGGGGTGGCAAGTGCAATAAGAGCTCCAGGCTCTTGGAGTTCAAGAGTCACTTCAGATTTCTTCTGTCTCTTCTGGCTTCCACGTTCAGGAGAGATAATGGATGATGCCAACCCCACTATAGTTTGTTGAAGGGAAAAACAACTTTGGGAAGAAACCTACATGAGTAGATCTGGAAGATTCCAACATGTCTCTATCCCCAACTTGCTACACTATACATTTGGGGAAGCTTCCCCTTGGGTTAGATCTAGGACTTTCTTTTGGTTGAATTGAGTTACCTCACTCCCAATGGGACAGCTCCTTTACTCTGTATTGTCTGGCATATATTTTCAAATGTGTACTTTCTTAAATTTCTGTTTTGGAATGGACTTTGATAAATGGGTTCCCTTGCTGCTTCCTATGTGTGTGTATTGGGGAATTGGTATTTTGGTAGGAATGAAGTGAAATCTTGGATATAAAGCTTGAATTTTGCTTCCCTCAATTAAAGAAACAGTGATCAGAAGTCAAATTGAATCTGAAAAATCACATCCCCTATATTAATTATATTTAAGAGAACAGATTGATGTAATTCTAGTCCTGCATCCCCTGTCTGAGGAAAGCAAAGTGGCCAATCTTCTGGTCTCAAATTCCTGCTTCCTCCTTTGACAGGGCTTAAAGTCTCCCTTGGAGAGGACAGTGGGAGCTGGGGGTATATGAGGCTAAAGAGTTCTGTTCTGCCTCCTTTGGGTCATACAAATGACATTACCATGCTATACTGGGGGGAAGGTCTGTGCTACACATAGTTGAGTAAAACAAATTACCACCTTGGCCATTTTGGATGGCCACTTGTTACAGCTATTGTAGTAGGTTCATGCTTCAAGTGGGAGTTGGAGTAGGTGGCAACTGAAGTTCCTTCCAATTCTGTATCTATGATTTTATAATTCTTGCTTTTGCTTTATCTTTTCCCTTTAAATACAAGAAATAGGGTATTGATTGTTATTTGTAGGTTGCTTTCCTTCTAGCTCTATCCTTCCCCCAACCCCAAACTCTCTAACATGAATCCTCCTTCCCTTCCAAACAAACTGGCCAGTCATTCATTGTTCCCTACACACACCTTAAACTTGTCCCTTTGTTTACTATGGGGGCATGCTAGATAGAGCACCAACCTTAGATTCAGGAAAACCTGAGTTCAAATCTAGCCTCAGACACTTTCTGGCTGTGTGAACTTAAGCTCGATTTGCCTCAGTTTTAATCTATAAAATAGGGATAATAATACCTATCTTATAGGGTTGTTGTGAGGACCAAATAAGATCAAAATTGTAAAGTGTTTATAAGGCACAGTGCCTGACACACAGTAGATACTAAATAAATGTTAGCTACTATTATTATGCTGTTATTTCCTGTCTGGAATGTATCAACATTTCTATAACTTCTATGCTGTTATTCAAGGTCCTACCAGCCTGGGTGAGCCCTCCCTCTTCTGAGCTTCAATTGCCCCTAGAGTCAATACCACATCATTGAATAAGAAGTTATTTTCTTCTTCTTTTTTGTCTTTTTGGAGGGCAACTGGGGTTAAGTGACTTGCCCAAAGTCACACGGCTAGATTTCGTGTTAAGTGTCTGAGGTCAGATTTGAACTCAGGTCCTCCTGACTCTAGGACTGGTGCTCTATTCACTGCGCCACCTAGCCGCTCCATGAAATTATTTTCTAATAATTGCAAGTTTGTCAGTCTTGTTTCTCTAACTAGATCCTAAGTTCCTTGAGGGCATTGACCTTAGAATTCCCTTCTGGCACCTTCTGTGGTATAGGTGCTTAGTAAACATGATTGATTTCAAAGAGAAACATTCAGAAAAACTTTCTCCCATCTCTGACTTAATTAAGTTAACTGTAAACTATTGTAAGATGAAACCCAGGAATGAAAGCTCAAAAGACCTGACTACCTGGCTATAGACTGGATTTAAGGCTGGAAAGACTGTGTGCTTTCCTCCTGTCTTCCATTTGGATACCCAACTAATAAAATTTGAATGGAACTTTCACCCCACTAATTTTAACAATATAACAAATAAATTATCCCATTTGCTTCTATCTCCCCCCTTGGAGAATGTAAACTCCTTGAAGTCAGGGAGCTTTTTATCTAGATCCCCAGTGCCCAGCACAGCGGGCCATATCAATACAGATGAGGTATTTGATGAATGCTTGTTGATCCAAATCAAACTGAATTTTGAACTTTTTTGGGTATATTTTCCCATATTTTATTACTACTATTTTACTATTATGATTAGTATTATAAATGATGATTTTAGACTCTTATTTTAAATTTATTTATTTACTTTTAGTTTACAACATTCAAATCCATAATTCCTTGAGTTCCAAATTTTCTTCCCCCCCCCACCCATGGTGGCATGCAATCAAATATAGGTTCTACAAATACCTTCACATTAAACATCAGTCAAGTTGTAAAGAACAGTTATAACCAATGGAGTGAACAACAAGAAAGAAGGAACAAAACAAAACGCAAAAGAGAGAGCAAGTAGTTTGCTTCAGTGCATTCAGACTCTATAGTTCTTTTCTCTGGATGGGGATATCCCTTTCCATCATGAGTCTTTTGGAATTGTCTTCTAACCTTGCATTGCTGAGAGGAGCCCAGTCTATCAAAGTTGTCACAGATAAGATGTGTCTGTAATTGTGTACAGTGTTCTCCTTGTTCTGCTCCCCTCACTCAGCATCAGTTTATATGAGTCTCTCCAGGTTATTATAAAGTCTGTTCCTCATTTCTTATAGCATAATAGTATTCCATTACATTCATATACCACAACTTTTTCAGCCATTCCCCAATTGAACTGCATCCCCTTGATTTCCAATTCTTTGACACCACAAAAAGAGCTGCTATAAATATTTTTGTACATATGGACCCCCCTCCCATTCATATAATCTCTTCGGGATACAGCCCCAGAAATGGTATTGCTGGGTCAAAGGGTATGCCCTTTTTTATAGTCTTTTGGGCATGGTTCCAAATTGCTCTCCAGAATAATTGGATCAGTTCACAACTCCACCAACAATGTATTAATGTTCCAATTTTTCCACATCCTCTCCAGCAATAAATGATGATTTCTTTAGCCTACAGACTGTTCCAAAAATTTTAGTGTAATTTTAAGCTTAAATGCTACATTGTATTACTGTTTTATTTCTTTGTTCTGAATAATTTCATGTGGATTTTTATATTTTTGCCCTGTGTTCCTCTTTTTTTCAAATTATTTTTTCCACTTAACAAAAATCTATTTTTTTCTCTCTCCTCCTCCCTCTCAGTTGCTGCATTCTTCACATCTGTTGTTTCTTATTGTATTCTGGCATTCCATTGCATTGATATAAAATTAGATCATAAGATAGATTTAGAGCTAAAAGGGATTTTGGAAGGCATCAAGTCCTCATTTTACAGATGAGGAAACTGAGGCATAAGTTAAGTGTCTTGCCTAGGATCAAATGACTAATAATACATACATACACAAAAGAAATTAGAGCGGAATGACCCCATCAAAGAAAGGTGGGCAAATTCTGAAATCTATAGGTTATTGGAAGAAGTTTTTTGGGACTTGGGCTGCTGCTTTTTCTCTTCCCCTCTACCCCTCTTCCTCCACCAGGGATAATTAGAAAAGACCAATACTGCTACAATCCATTGGAAAAATAGCAAATTGCCTTTTGGGGGTGTCCAACCTACAGTGAAATCAGTGGGAGGTACTCCAGACCTCACAAGAGTATTAAGCAGCACCATGAAAAAATGAAATAAGGCCCTCAAGGAGGGGACATTGAATGTGGGGGAGGATGGTGATACAATTTAGCAGAAGAGAGAAATCATCATATACCCCTCAGGGTTCCTGGAGTGTTGGGATAACCAAACCAGAGTGGGAAAATGGCTCAGGGCAATGACCAAGCCCAGCCTGTTTCCCTGTTTCTCAGCAGCTGTAAACCATTTATTAGTGGGTCTTTGCAGCAGCCAAGGGAGAGCTGGAGAGAGGGCAGACAAATGGAGGAAAAAAATTGTGTTAATTACCGGTCCATTTCTATGATGCAAAGATGACCCAGTCTGTCATCTCCTTCCCCTGGCTGGTGTTTTGTTGGGTCTGACATTTGTGGAGAGTGCTCCCAGAGGGGCTGTGTTGCCCCCCATCTCCATGGAGACGGCAGCTGCAGCTGACGTCTCCTTTGAGAATGCACCCGCAGAGATTTCAGGAACCATTTTGGAAGCATTTGTCCCAACAGTCTGATAATCTCCCTTTCATTTGTAATTATTTTATCGCCCTGATGCCCTATTCTGGCATCGTTCCCCCCGGCTAACCCCCCTAGGTCCTTGGGGAGGTGTCAGCCGCCTCAGCACTGTCTGGGTGGAGATGAAAAGGGAGTGGTGGGGAAAGTCTTACCAGGACCACTGCTGTCTTCAAACAGGCCCCTTGTCTCCTGTAGGCAGCTCTGGGAGGGTCTGGCCTGATTGAAGTGGGCCGAATTATGAAGCCCAGAGCCTTTGAGGCGAGCCGCCCCATCTAGGCCAAGAATAATTGAACAAATAGTTTATCTGGATAACCAACAGCTGTAGAGCCTAGGCGATTTGGAGAGGATTAGGCTAGAGCTGTGAAAGGATACTCCCACGGGGTCCTTCAAATCCTAATCCTGAATTCTACCAACGAACAACACATGTTGAAACCCTGGGCTTTCTTTTTAAGTCAGTTTTTCTCCCCTTTCCGAGTGACTGTTCAGCGCTTCCAAGAATTTTAAGTGGTTGAGGCATGGTCCTTGGGATTGGCCAATTCATTTGCCTCCTTATAGCTCCCTTAAAACCATGTTCCACTCCAGACAGTGCAGATCCATCCCTGGATGTTCTTTCTGTTTGGTCTGGGAGGTAGATGCCTTGGGGCTGCTGCCTTCTTTTCAGTCCGGTGTGTTTGGCTGATGCTCCAATGATAAGCAGAATGGTAAGGCTATATTCAGGTGGAAATTAGAGTGAGGAGGTGATGGATAGGAGGGATGGTAAGGGCTTCGTGTTATTCTTCCTCCTCTTCCCTACTGCACCAAATACCTTCACTGTGAAAAGTTATATGAGAAAAAGTCAAAAAAGGACCTATGGTAAAGTCATTGCCCCAATGTCGCAATTGTGGATAGAGAACCCTAACATGATGAGGAGCCTCAGGCCTCATCCGAGTAGGAAGCAAGATAAAAGAGGGGTGTGTGTGTGTGTGTGTGTGTGTGTGTGTGTGTGTGTGTGTGTGTGTGATCTTCCAGCCACTTAATGCCTGCTTTGTTAAATTTGCAATTTCCTTTCAATGTTTCTTTCTTGTCCTACCAAATTATAGGAGCTTGAGCCCTTTAGCCGAATGCCTTTTGACTTGTGCCTTTAAAATAGCACCTGTAATTTTCTTTTCTTCTTGCCACAGTAGACCCCACTAGAATCCAAAATGGTGCTATTTCTTCTCTACTTAAGATGGCAGGTAGGTCAAGTAAGCTGGAGTTGATCAAGGATTTGGATACTAGAATTTCTCTCTACTGACATGGAATTAGAGTTCTTAAGAGGCTTGCTGAAAGGAAAAGATGCAGATACCCAAAGAGAACACCACAGGTGTTAGTGCTGGGAGGTACCTGGGAGGGATTTGAAATCAGGACTTCTAGTTCCATTTCCCTCCATAGATGCTCTTGGAGGGTGTTTTGTGAGAAGTCAGGGGATGGGTTGGTGGAATTTAGTCTACCTCTTCTGAACTTGACAGTCAGTTAGAAGTTGGGGAAAATCATTGCTGGGTTGGTGGAGGAAAGGAGCAGAGATGACCACCTTCCTCATCCTCTTCTTTGAGGTCTTTCCCTCTCCTCACTCTTTTTTGTCCTTCATTCCTGCCTCAGTTTAGCCATAAAAACATGGAGAGTAGTCAAGCACCAAAAAGATGGAATGAGGATAGTCAGCAATAGTGTCTGGGACTGAACCATCTGTTACACAAGACTGTCAAACCCTTGCCAGTGTTTTCTTGCCCACCTTATGTCCTCCCCTGTGGGCTTGTACATTTAGAAAAATGCTGCCCTGTTATGTGTCTGTGAGAAGTCATCTATGTTCTCATTTGACCTTCTAACAAGGTTGAAATCTGACTTCTGAAGTTCTGGTACTGGGATTTACTTTCCCAGGGAAAGAATGGACCAGATAAGGGACACCATGCATGGGATGAACCTGGAAGGACAGTCCAAATGCAGAAGCTCCTCAAGCAAAAAAAGGGCTCATAGGAAAATAGGAAGAGTTGGAAAACCTCAATCCTAAAGGAAGAACAAGAACAATCTCATGCTAGCACGTATATTGTGTGCTAACCAATGGGTTGTTGGTTTTTCACTTTTGATTGTTTTTATTTTCTTTTAAGCACTTCACATGAAAAAATCTGTAGGTTTTAGGATACTGTGAGTTCAAACATAAGTTGACAGTAGCATCCAGCAGCCATGAGCTATTGTGATCTTGGACTGCATTCACGAAAGCATAGTGTCCAGAAGACAGGAGACGATCGTCCCACCATACTCTTTCCTGATCAGGCATCTAGACTAGTATTCTGTAGTTCTGGGAGCACATTTTAGACAGGGCGTTGGCCAACTGGAGACCCTTTGGAGGACAATCAGAATGGTGAAAAGCCTTGAAGCCATACTGTACAAGGACTGATTGAAGGAGAGGAGACTTGGGGAGTGTGTATGGCATGACAGCTATGTGCAAGAGATGGAAGGGTTGTTATATGAAAGAAGGATTAGACGTATTTTGATTGCTCTCAAAAGACAGAACTAGGACCACTACGTTACTGAGAGTCAGATTAAGTACTGACAAGAAAAACTAACAATTCGAGTATCCAAAATGGACAGAGCTGTGTGGAGAGATTGCAAAGTCCACATCACTGGAGGTCCTTAAGAAAAAGCTCAATGTTCTCTTGTCAGGGCCATTGTACAGGGGATCCCCACAGCCTTTGGGATTTGGGGATCCTGTTTGTACTCCTTTTTATTTGTAAAATATAAACTAGGATGTGGGACCCAGCTGAGAGTGCGACTAGAGCGGAAGAGAAAGGAGGAAAGGCTTCTACTTCCTTATGCATTTGTATGTCATTTCTGATTCTAGCTAAAAGTTTATCTTTTTCTTATTTATGTCCTCTTATTACTCCTTTCCTATTTATTTTTATCCTGAATAGTCTTCATTTTCACAAAGGATAGTTTAAAATTGGTTAGCAGAGTCCTATGTTAGCCAACTTTCTAGTCTTTTTTTTTTTTTGGTCCATGGCTGGACCTTGATAATTATTTCTTGAATGCATAGTTTAAGAACTCTTTAAGGGGCCCCACAGATACAAGAGACTGATCAAGGAAATTAGATGATCATCCATTTCTTTCCAACTTGATCCTGTAATTCTTTTTATACCCAAAAAGCATTCAGTGAGTGATAGGGTACATTGGTATATAGGGTGCTGCATAAAATTGGGCTAATTACCAGTGTTCTTTGAGGGAAGCAATCTGTGCGGACATAGGTTCTGTTTGCTTAACTGGGATGATGATAGCTATACATAAGGGGGGAAAAAGCACCATCAAATCATGAACTCAGTACCTGGAATACCTGAGGAATCCAAGAAGATACTAAACTTGAGGGTAGTTTTGTTTTTCAACATTACTTATAAAAGAATGAAGAATAGAGGTAAGGGTTGATAGCATCCCCAAAAAAGACAGTTTGTTCATGTGTATGAAGATAGGTCTCTCTGTGTGTATGTGTGTGTGTGTGTGTGTGTGTGTGAGTGTGTGTGTGTATGTGTGAGTCACCCAGAGACTATATAAATGTAACTATAAAACACTTTGTAGAAATAAAAACAGGCTTAAGTACTTAGAGAAACATGAATCGCTCATGAATAGGACAAACCAATATAACAAAAATACTAATTTACCTATTCAGTGCTATACTAATTAAATGCCCCAAAATATTTAATGGAGCCAGAAAAAATAATAACAAAATTTATGTGGAAGAATAAAAGGTTAACAATCTCAAGGATAATAATGAAAAACAGGAGAAAGGGGTAACTTCCAACAGATCTTGATCGACATTACAAAGGAGTAACAACTAAAATGATTTGGTTCTGATTAAAAAGAACAGTTAATCAGTGGAATAGATTGGGAATGCCTTTTTTAAGAGTCCTAAACCCCTCATGGCACTTTGGTGACATGAATAATGCTTTTAAATAATTGACATATAATAATAACTCTTGGGGATACTGATTAGCGGTCTGGGAGAAATTAGGTTTAGACCAACACTACACAACTTACACTAAGATAAACTCCATGTGGCTATATGACTTGGATAGAAGAAGTTGCACCATAAGCAAATTTTATGAGCAAGGCAGAGATTACCTTTGAAATCTGTGCACAAATTAAGAGCTCATTACTAAATAGTGATAGAGAATATCATACAAGATAAAATGGACAATTCTGATTATATAAAATTTAAAAACTTTTGCACAAATATAATGTAGTAAAAATTAGAAAGGAAGCAGGTGAGAGAAAACAAGTTTCTCTAATAAAGGCTTCATTTCCAGGATAAGAAATTGATTTATAGTTATAAGACAAAGAACCATTATTCTCCAATGGCTAAATGGTCAAAGGATACAAGCAATTTTCAAAAGAAGAAATGCAATCTGCCAATAAGAATATGAAAAAGTACCCTGAATCACTATTAATTAGGGATTATTAAATTAAAGCAACTTTGAGGTCCCACCTCACACCAGAGTGGCAAAGTTGACAAAAGAGGACGATGATGAGTTGGAGGAACAATGTGAAGAGAGGTATCTTGATGCACTGGGTATAGAATTGTGAAGTGGGCCAGCTATTCTGCAAAGTAATTTGGAAGCAGGCCCAGAAAGTTACCACAGTGTGTACTTTCTTTTACCCAGCTGTACCACTACTAGGCCAATACCCCAAAGAAATCAGAGAGGAAAAGGACTTATATGTATAAAAATATTTATAGTAGGTCTTTTTTTTTTGTGGTGACCAAAAATTGGAAACTAAGAAGGTGTACTAATTTGGGAATAGCTAAACAAATTATGGTAAATGAATGTAATGGAATATTATTGTGCCATAAGAAATTATGAGATGGACAATTTCAGAGGAAACCAGGAAGACTTCTATCAACTGATGCAGAGCAAAGAGAGCAAAACTAGAACAATTTATACAATGACAACATTATCGAGATAAACAACTTTAAAAGACTTTAGAACTGTGATCAACACAATGATACACCATGAATCCAGAGAAATGAAGGTGAAACATGCCACTCATTTCCTAGCAGAGAGGAACTTATGATGGAACTTAAAATTGCAGGAAGAGGAATCCATTTTTGAACATGACTTACATGGGTATTTGTTTTGCTGGACTCTGTTGATATGTATTAAGGGACTTTTAGAAAATTTTTGTTTGATTGAAGAGGGATAGATTAATAAAAAACAGTTGTTACCTGAAAAATTAAAAAAGACTAAAAAGAACATTTTTTAAATACTTGAAGGAAATGATAAATTCTTCAGTTAGAAGATTGTGAAAATAAGGACACAATTTCTTCCCTATCCAAGTTCAATGACCTCCTGAAATCTTCACCCCAGGTATGGGTAGGGTTTGTTCTTCAGTATGTATACAAGTATAGCTTAATGCTGAGCTGGCCTTAGGATTGAATAAGAGGAGAGAGGGTTGGATTGCTTTCAGAAAATTAAAAAAATTCCTTTACTGACCCTTTGTTTTGTTTAGTCGTTTTTCAGTTGTATCCAACTCTTTGTGATCCCTTTGGGGTTTTTGTGGCAAAGATATTGAAGTGAATTGCTATTTCCTTCTCCAGCTCATTCGACAGATGAGGAAACCAAAGTAAACAAGGTTAAGTGACTTGCCCAGGGTCACAGCAGCAGGTAAGTTGTCTGAGGTCAGATTTGAACTCAGGAAGATGAGTCTTCCTGACTCTAGGTCTGGCACTCTAACCACTTTGTGTCCCAGCTGCTGTGACTCTCAGCTACTCATTAAGGCAAAGGGCCATCTCTTTAATACCAACATTTTACCAATATTGCTGCTATAGAGCAGCAAGATATGGAATTCCACTGTTTTCTAAGAACATACAGAGGGCAATGGTGGGTGTGTGCTGGCTGCAACATGTAACCAATGAGGATCTTGGAAGAAGAACAGTAAAGGATGTTATTAAGGAATTTTATGATAGAAAGAAGAGATGGTCTGTCTCATGGCAAGAGCACTGATGACAGCAGAACAGTCAAAGTGCTTCACTAGTACTCTCACTAAGGCAGGCAAATAAAGGAAAGGTCCTAGTTTGTTTGGTAGACCCTCTGGGAGGAACTTATGGGAGAGACATGGATCAGAGTGGCACTAGATGGGCCCTCCCAGAAGGTCGGTGATCAGCACTGTTGGAAAGAGCTTCTGAATCTATGAGATCACAGACCTATTTGAGTAAGATAAGATTGGGGTGAGATGATCTGTATGTTCCTTTTGATTTCCACGTGCTATAATCCAGAATGGCAGGAGGGGCTGGGAGGGAAAAGGAATCGTTGAAATCTTCAGATTCAATTGGTGCAGTAGGAAGAACAAAGGATTTGAAGTCAGAGTAATGGATTCAAATTCTGTGCTGTCACTTAATAGCTGTGTGACCTTGGGCAAGATGAGAAGGCTGAAGCAGATGACCTTCAAGGTTCCATCTAGCTCTCAATCCATAATCCTAAATATTTCCTCAGTTCTTCCACAACACCTTATGGAAATTGTATTCCCTTTCAAATATGAAGCCATTCTTAGGGAAATTTTGGTGTTCCATGTGAGTGTGATGGACTTATTCTACCCCACCTCACTTAAAGTACGATAATATTCCCGATCAGTCAATCTCATGGGCCTTAGACTATGTGTGGAAAAGTTCTTTGAATTGTAGTAACAGTTGCATAAGAATTGTGTTTCGATAGGCCACATTCCAGGTGTCATTTATAAATTATCAGCCTAGAAAACCAGTCGTTAGAGAAGCTGGAGCAAACATGACTTTCCAGCATGTACCTGAGGAGCAAAGATAGGACTGAACTGTTTCAGTGAAAGGAGACACTGAGGAAGGTCTTTGGCTCTATAGGCCTCTAGGATCATGAGATCTGAGGGGTGGGGTTGGGTTGAGAAAATCAATCATCTCAGTCTTATTCATATACAGATCCACAGAAATGGTATTTTTGCCTCATCTAGGGAGGTAATATAGTACTATGAAAAGAATGTTGATGTTGGGGTCATGGGACTCGAGTTAAAAAACTGGTGTTTTTATTAATACTTATTTTTTTCATTTTAATTTTCAAAATTACTTTTGTTAGTACTTACAGTTGTGAGACCTAGGGCAAATTACTCAGCTTTATCAGCCCTCAGTTTTCTTATCCATAAAATGAAGCTGTTGAATTAGATAATTGCTAATATTTCTTTAAACTTTTTGTATATGATCCCATTATTCTATATAGGACAGCTGGGCCAGTACTGGGTGGAGTCCTGGATAGAGTTCTAGATTTGGAGTCAGAAATTCCCAAGTTCAAATTCTGTCTCAGACATTAGCTATGTGATCCTGGGTAACATCTACCAGCCTCAGTTTCATCATTTGTAAAAAGGAGATAATTATAACACCTATCTTACAGGATTGTTGTGAAGATAAAACGAGATAAAATTTGTTAAGCACGTTGCTAACCTACCTTAAAGAAATGTGTACAGGTTGGCTGTTACGATTAGCCTTTACAGGAGATTCCAGCTAGCATCTTATTTCTAACCTGGAGAGAGAAGTACTAACAGTGACCTCTGGGGGTCAGAGTAGTCTGCTCAGATTGCTCTACAGAGCCAAGAGAAGAATTTGGAAACGTACAGAACTGTTTTCTGGGTCTTTGGATGTGATGGAAAATAACTATCTGGGGGAGGAGTATAGATGAGCTTTAAAAAAAAGTGGCAAAGGATAGGGACCAAGCAAATATTCCCAAGGGAAAAGGTTAGAACTGGGATCAGTCAGTTTGGGGTTAGGTGTGGAGAGGGCACTTTTGGTGGTAATATTAACCCAAAGAACTTCTGGAACAGACAAGAAATTAGAAAATAATGGTGGAAGAAGGCAGAAAACTGGGTTCAATAACAATTGGGAGCTTTAGTGGGGAAAAAAAGCGAGTTTTTAAAAATCCATTGCTCCACTGAGCTTTTTTTTTTTTTTAAAGCAATTGGGGTTAAGTAACTTGCTCAAGATTACATGGCTTGTCATTATTTATGTGTGGGTGCGCATTTTCTGAGGCCAGATTCGATCCCGAGTCACCCCACTCTGAGGCCAGTGCTCTTACTCACTGGGCCACCTAGCCGCCCCCTCCACTGAGCTTACAAAAGAAAAAAAAAAAACAAGAGGAGTTAGGGAGGGCCATTTTCTGTCGTGAGTGAAGCAGCAGAAATTTTCTACCAAGGAAGAGGTCACCCAATTCATCTGTAGTCCATTCCTATATGGAAAAGCCTCTTCTAACCTCAGAGTTTCTCCTTCATCCACATGGCACAAACTATTGACCCTTTCAGGCTCCTTAAAGAAATAAAGGAAGCTCTAATTGTCCTTTTATCCCAGCTCTGCATTCATTTGAAGATGATTATATTATGAAGGAATTATTTCCAAAGGGATCTTTGTTCTAGGGGGCTTTTTTCCCCCCTAAACTATTTTCAGGAATGATTCTGATGTCTCCAGTAATGATGGCTAAGAAGATCACTCAAGTCTCTGAATTCTGACTCTCTCAAGGAACTACAGAGCAGTTGTAAGATTTTTCTGTGCCATTCCTTTAACCAGATCTGGTTGAAGTAGAGCCAGAGCAGGGATTCTCAGAAAAAGAATCTGCAACTTTTGTCATAGCTATCAGCTGAAAACTTGGGGAGTCTAGTCTACATGTCTGCTTTTAAATAGCATCTCAAATGTCCCTTCACAGATGGGGATCTCTTGGCTAACTCTGCCATCCAATTCCTGCTGTTCCTTAGAAGAGGAGCCTACAAGTGTCCTCAAGTCCTCACGTCTGAAGTCTTCTCTTAATCTTGTCTTTGTCTCTTTAGCTTGAGATGGCAGGTGATCACAGAAGGACTTGGGATGCCTACCTTATACTCGTACTGTCAAACTCTGCATTATGTCCTCTGATTGTCTGGTAAAACTGGGGACTCACATAAGCTTTGACTTTGAGGCGTTGGAAACCTGCTGGTGGCCAGTAAGGGGTTAAGTGTGCTTCAACCCAGGACCTGGGCTTGAGTGGAAAGAGTGCTGGGAATTAAAGTCATACATAAAGACCTACATCCAACATCTGCCTCTCTGACCACTGGTACCTGTGTGACCTAATTTTTTTGGGCCTCAATTTCTCGACCTGTAGAATGCAGATAGTAAAACTATTAGTACCTACCCCATTCATAGAGTTGTGAAGAAAGCACTACATAAAGTGCTACATTAATGTGAGCTGATACCTATTACTGTACATAATATAGAGGGTTCATCTTAAATTGTCTGTTGTGTATTGCTTTTGTTTCATTCTTTCAATGTCTTCTGCAAACATCTCTGTGTTGGGCTGTTTGCTTTAACCTTTGAGTAGCTTAGAGCAGAGGCTTAACCTGGGGTCCGTGAACTGTTTAAAAAGCTATTTTGTTAACTGTATTTCAATATAATCGGTTTCCTTTGTAACCCTATGAATTTAGTTAAGAACCCTCACCTTAGAGGACAGGGACTACATCTTATACTTATTTTAGTTTGAATTTTTTTTAAAGTAGTATTTTTTCCAAAAACAGGTAAAGACATTTTAAACATTTTACAAAATTCTGAGTTCAAATTTTCTCTCTCCCTCTCTCCCCTTTCCCTTCCTTCCTTCCCATTTCCCCTCCTTAAGATAGTAAGTTTATATATATATATATATATATATATATATATAAAATCATGTAAAACATATTTCCATATCAGTCATGTTGTGGAAGAAGAAATAGCAAGAAAAAAAAAACCACACACACAAAAAGTGAAAATTGTATGCTTTGACCTCCATTCAGACTCCATCAGTTCTCTAGACACAGCACCATTCTTAGGAAGTGCTCTAAGGATGAGGACCCTGGAGGTGTTAATACCAAGGAAAGAGGCAAAACCGAAACATTTGGCTGATTCCTGAAATGATTTCCCCCATAGTTCTGTAGAAAGTAACAGAGTGGGAAAAGAGGACAAGGCCTAGATCCCCACTCCCCTCCGGACACTGGCCCCATCATGCCTGCGGCAGGAGGCTCGGAGTGGCCTCGGAAACAGATGTAGAGGCCCTTGGGGGACGTGGGGGCCCGGGAGATGTGCGATGTCACGGGGCCAGTGATTAGGGTTCTAACTTCATGTGTTGCCTATTGGAGAGCTGCATAAGGTGCTCTCTGCATTCCAGGAATGCGGGATTAGCTGGTCTGTGCCTTTCAGGCTCCCGCTTAAGTATGCCCAGGGTCTGGGTTGGAGCGCGCTTGAGCTTGCTGGAGATGCGGGCTCAGGACCCTCTGCGAAGGTAGTACGCGCATGTTCCTGTAACATTAGAACTCGCCCAGATCCAGGTCCGGCTGTGAACTCAGATCTGCCCGACTGTCTATTCTTATCCCCCTGCGGGCTCTGGCAACCCACAAGGGCAGCAAGCGAACAGAACAACCGAGATCCTCCTGCGCCTGCAACATACAATAGGCGACCGTTCATTCCGCAGCTTGCATCCCCCGGTGCCCTGCTAAGTGGTCGCTGCTTGTCTCCTCCTCCGCCATCCTTTCCTTCTTCCGCTCCTTTCCTCCACCCTCCAAGATGACTGGTGGGAAGCAGGAGGCACTGCGGTCAATACTTTGTGACTGTGGATTCCGCTGCTAGGGAGTGAATGTTGTGGCCTGCATCCCAGTTAAACACGGCCACCAAGCTCTCTTACTTTCTGCGTTACTGTGGCCAGAGTGCGTGCTATGTATGCCTGGCACAGTGGAACGGAGAGTCAGAATGGAGATGGATGATTATTCCGAAGTTAGTGTTGTAGGGGCAAAAAAAAAACCCAAACGCTGACTTTGGAATCAGAAGACGGATTTAGATTGGAAAGATCGAAGGACTTGGACCTGGGTTTGAACCTCAGCTCTATTGCTTGTAGGTCATATGACTGTAAGAAAAACTCAACCCTCAGAGCCTCAGTTTCCTTATCTGTAAAATGGGGATAATCAGGTTGATATTAATCAGCTAGTGGGATTGTTGTAAAGAAATTTTACATCGAAGAAGTTGTTATGATTGTTGTTAGCAGAGGGGGTCAGCAGTGACATGACCTTGACTTGGTCACTCCATGACTCCCTCCTATGGGCATTAGTTTTTCTCATCCACAAAATGTAAAGAAAAATGTGGGCTGGAGTATATTCATTCAAGACAGGGGGTTAGAAATATTTCCAACCAGACATAAATCTGAGACAAGTGGCTGAGCCACTTATAACCTTGTGCTTGGTGAACACGTGGAGAGTAGGGTGAGGCTGTCCTTTAGCTGGGCTGAGCTCAGCTGTGTTTCTTCCTGACAGGATAATGGGATTTCAGGGTTTACTTTATTGTCAATGGACTGAGTCAGAGTCACTTAAGAGAACCCTTCCTTTGTCAATAATAATCTCCCAATTGATAATAATTCCTGAAACACTGGCATTTCCTTTAATTAATTTGTTTTGTATTACTTATTTGGGGCATTGATTTTTATAAATGGGATGATTAACTTTGTTAGACAGGTTAGTAACTGCCCAGTTGGCATTTAGTTGGCAAAGACTCAATCTCCGAATACTGCCCAACATGCTCCAGAGGATGCATCATTCTCTTTTGGCATCAGATGTGGTAAGGAAGCTGTTACTTGCCAGGGAACCAGACCTCCTGGGGCAGGGATCTTGTCTGGGCTCAGGAGCCAGAAAGGTCAGTTCTGTTCATGACCTAGATGGGAGCAAAACCACTAGGAAAATCCCATGGAGAGAGAAAAGCAAGAAAAAAACCTTTGGAGTCAAGCCTTAGGTGGCTCTCAGGGCCTGAAGCAGGATGAATGAGAAGGCTTGGAACACAGATTTTAGCTAAATAGAAAGAAGAACTTTTGAATAACTGGAGCTTTCTGAAAATGACCACTTTGAGAGATAGTGAGTTCCCTGTCATGGGAGGTATTCAAGCATGTTTAGAGGGAATTCAGATATCTATTTAATGGTTACAAGACATGATCTCTGAGATAATTTTCAACTTCATAGTTCTATAATTCTGAAGCTGGGAACACCATAGTGAGCCTACAAATGATCCTAACACATTCTTTTTTAAGAATTTTGTTTATTTTTGGAGGGCAATTGGGGTTAAATGACTTGCCCAAGGTCACACAGCTAGTTTTTGTGTAAGTATCTGAGGCTGGATTTGAACTCAGGTCCTCCTGACTCCAGGACTGGTACACTATTCACTGTGCCACCTAGCTGCCCTTCTAACACATTTTTAAACTTAAGAAATAACAGAGTTAGAACCTCAGAGTTCACCTAGTCTACAATCATCTAAAAGTATGAATCCCACCTACAATATCCCAGGCAAATGGTCACATGGATTATACTTGAAGACCTTCAATGATCAGGGAGCTCACACCTATTATTCTACAATCCTTTCCTTTTTTTTGATAGCTCTAATTATTATGAAATTTTTGCTCACATTGAATAAAAATCTGCTGTCTTTCACCCACTGACCCTAGCAATTAATTTACCTCTGAGGGTCAAGAACAAATCTTTCTTCCATGTGGCAACTCCTTAAATATTTGAAGACAACCATCATATGTTACCTATTTCTCTTTTCTGGGCTAAATCCACCCCCCTCCCACCACCACCCCAGACTCATCCAGCAATCCTCATATGATATGTGGTTTGTTTTTTTTTTTTACTGTTCTAGAAACCTTCTTGTCACCACCCTCAAGTTGTCCCTATTCCCTCTGAAATATGATGGTCAGAGCTGAACACAGGACTCCAGATATATATAGTCTGACAAGGGTAGAATTCAATGAAATTGTCACTTTCCTTTCTGAGAGTTTTAGTTTACTATTTACAAATCAGAATCCCAGCATGCTAGACTTGGAGTCAGCTAGTCTAACTTAGGTCTTTACAGTCTTTCACTTTATAACACCCCCTATTTATCAGGCTACACATCACAGTCCTTTTGTGTACAATAACTCATGGCCCAGGTTCCTATGTTCTGTGTCTACAAGGACTGCATGCAGTTTTGAAGTTTGCCCCCGCCCCCGCCCCAATCATATCTCTTTGCTTCATCCCCATCCCCAACCCTCCTTCCCCCAGAGTTTCCTTTGGTAATCTTAGAATATAGCTTGAATATAACTAGTATCTAGGTATGCATAAATGTGGGTAAAAGCTGTCATTTAATCTCTTGAGATAACTATGAATACTTGTACCAGGCAATCTTTATTTCACTATATGGAAAATGCAGAAAATCCAAAAGGAAACCCCAAGACAGTTGACTCTTCCCTTTCCCAAGAGGCCCAGATTCCTCTATCAAGCCCTATATTATCTTCTTGGCTCACAGTGCTGCCCTATGGTTTAGAATACTCTAAGAAAGGAAATGAATTTAGTGTTTCCAGAGAGACAACCCTCACAATATTTTGGTTAATCTTGCCTTCACCTCAAGAATGCGTTTAGGCCTCTAGACCTATGGAACTATGGTTTTGATTCTGCCAGGAAGGAATGAAAACTTAGGGTTCCTAGGGAGGAGACTGTCTTCCATTGGATCTTCATCATCTAAGCAACTAACAGAAGTAGGGAAGGGCAAAGTGTTTTGTTTTGTTTTGTTTTTTCTGTTCTATACTATGGCTTAATCTCTTGCTGAAACTCTATCTCTGGGAGCCATGTACATGACCTTCTTCTTTCTAAGAGGTTGGTGCTACCCACTCCATGAGTTAGTAAGCATTTATTAAGCACCTACTATGTTTCAGGCACCATGCTCAGGGATAGGAGTACAAAGACAAGTAAAAGACAGTCCCTGCCCTCAAGGAGTTCACAGTCCAAGGGAGAAACAATATGCAAACAATTATGTACAAACAAGATATAAACAGAATAACTTAAAGATAATAAACAGAAGGAAGATGCTACAGTTTTTTAAATGTTTATTTTTTTAACATTCCTTTTAAAAACTTGAAATCCAAATTCTCTCCTTCCCACCATTCTATAACCCATTGAGAAGGCAAGCAGTATGATACCCATTATATGTATGAAGACATGCAAAACAGATTTTCAGATTAGCCAAGTTGCAGAAAAAAGGCAAGAAAAATAAAGTGAAAAAAAATATGTTTCAATAAGTACTCAGAGTTCATCAGTTCTTTTTCTGGAGGTGGATGGCATTTTTTATCATGGAAACTTTGGAACTGTTGTGGATCACTGTAGCTAAGTTTTTCACAATTGATTATTGTTGTAATATTGCTGTTATTATGTACAATATTCTCCTGAATCTATTTACATCACTTTGTATCAGCTCATATTTTTGTCTTCTCAGATTTTTCTGAATCCATCCACTTTGTCATTTCTCATGGCACAATAATAATCCATCAAAATCATATACCAAAACTTGTTCAGCCACCCCTGGTTGATGGGCATCTCCTCATTTTCCAATTCTTTGCCACTACAAAAAGAGCTGCTATAAATATTTTTGTTCATATAGATCCTTTTCCTTTTTTAAAAAAGTCTCTTTGGGATATAGATCCCAGTAGTGGTATTGCTATGTCAAAGAGTAAGCAGAGTTTTATGGTCCTCTGGGCTATAAAATTGTTCTCCAGAATGCTTGGAGCAGTTCACAACTCCACTGACAGTGCATTAGTATCCCAATTTCTCCACAACCCCTCCAACATAATTTTCCTTTTTTTGTCATGCTAATGAGTCTGATAGGTATGAGATAAGAGTTGTTTTAATTTGCATTTCTCTGATTATTAGTGATTTAGAGCATTTTTCATATGACTATTGATAGCTTTGATTTTTTTCTTCTGAAAACTGTCCTGCACACATCCTTTGACCATTTATCAATTGGGGAATGACACTTAATTTTATAAATTTGACTTGTTTCTCTATACATTTGAGAATTAGAAATTTCCCTAGAAATTTGAGAAATTAAGTTTCTCTTTATCAGAGAAAATTGCTGTAATGTCCCCTTGCCCCCAGTTTTCTATTTTCCTTCTAATTTTGGCTACATTGGTTTCACTTGTGCAAACTTTTTTTTTTAGTTTAATATAATCAAAATCGTCCATTTTCCCTCCTGTGATCCTCTCTATTTCTTGTTTGGTCATAAACGTTTCCCTTATCCACAGATCTTACAGGTAATTTTTTCCCATGCTTTCCTAATTTGCTTATGATGTTACCCTTTATGTCTAAATCATGTACTCATTTTGACCTTGTCTTGATATAGGGTGTGAGATTTTGTTCTATGCCTAGTTCCTGCCAGATTGCTTTCAATTTTTTCTCAACAGTTTTTGTTGAAAAGCGATTTCTTGCTCCAAAAGCTTGGATCTTTTGAGTTTATCAAATGTCAGATTACTGTGGTCATTTACTTCTATATATTGTGTACCTAATCTATTCTACTGATCAACTATCACATTTCTTTGCCATTACCAGTTTTTTTTATGATTATTCCTATATAATACACTTTGAAATTTAGTACTGCCAGGATGTGGGAAGGCACTAGAATTAAGAAAGATTGGGAAAAGCTTCTCATAGAAAGTGAAATTTTATCTGGGACTGGGAGGAAAGCAGGGAAGCCAGGAAAGATAGAAAGGGGTAGAATTCTAGGCATAAAGGAGAGACATTGAAAATGCATTGAATCAGATAAGGTGTTTTCTGTGAGGAACAGCAAGGAGTCCACAGTCATTAGATTCTAGATTAGGGGGTATAAGGTGTAAGAAGATTGGAAAGGAGTCATGAAAGTCTTTAAAACCCAAACAGAATATTTATATTTGATCCTGAGGGCTTAAGAAGCCACTGGAGTTTATTGAATAGGGGAGTGACATGGTCAGACTTGTGTTTTAGTAAGATCAATTTGACAGCTGAGTGGAGGATATCTATAGTGAAAGGAGAATTGAGACAGGGAGACCAACCAGCAGGGTATTACAGTAGTCCAGGTAAGAAGTGATGAAGACCTGCACCAGAGTAGAGAGAGTATAAGAGGAGAAAGATGTCATCAAGGTAAAATTTACAAGACTTGGTGAAAGATTGGATCTAAGGGAGGAAGTGGTGGTGAGAGAAAGTGAAGAATTTAGGATGATATCCAGGTTGTGAACCTGGAAGACTGGAAGGACAGTAGAACCCTTAAGAATAATAAGGAAGTTAAAAAGAGAGGAAAATTTGGGAGGAAAGATAACGAATTCCGTTTTCGACATTTTGAGTTTAAGATGTCTATAGGACATTCAGTTTGAGTTGTCCAGTAGGCAGTTGGAGATGTGGGATTAGCATTCAAGAGAGATGTTAGGGCTGGATAAGTAGATTTGAGAATCATCAACATAGAGATAATAATTGGAAACCATTGGACTTGATAAGATCACAAGTGAAATAATATAAGGCCAGATGAGAAAGAAACCTCGGACAAAGCCCTAGAGGATACGAAAAATTAGGATTCATAACCTGGGCAAAGATCCAGCAAAAGAGACTGAGAAGGGCTAGTCAGATAGGAAACCTAGAGAGAAGAGACTATCAATGAGAAGAGGGTGATTGATAGATTCAAAAGCTACACAGAGGTTATAAAGGATGAGGAATAAGAAAAGGCTGTTAGATTTGGAAATTAGAATAATCACTGGTAACTTTGGAGACAGTAGTTTCAGTTGAATGATGAGGTCAGAAACCAGATTGTAGAGTTTTAAAAAGAGAGCCAGGTAACGTGATTAACAATATGGAGGACTAGAAACTTCCCCTGATTGCCTTGATCTCTCAAACTTCCAAAAAAGAAATGATGCACCAAAGATAAAGCAACTTCAGCTGCCTCCAGGGTCTAGGATACTCAGAATCCCAAAGATGAAAAATAAAACCCAAACCCATTGCACCCCTCCCCATTGTACAACTTACTACCAGACATAGGGCTACACTAGCTGACCCAAAGACATTAAATACTGACATGTAACAAAATACAAACACTCAAGAAATGGGTTCACAACAAAACCCAACCCTACGTTCTGGTTCCCCCCTCTCTTTCCAGTTCTATGAAGAAACAGTTTTCATCTATTGAAGTTTGCATGGGCCATAACAGACAACCTATACTAGTACCACAGCAACTGTCCAGGCTGCAGAGGCTCATTGGGTCCATGACAGACAGTACATCAGGGGCAGCATTCTGTGTCTCAAAAGATCTTTATATAAAGTCAAGGCACAGAAAGAAATGGGTATGATATGTCTGGGCATGAAATAGAACTCAGCCCCACACCCTGCCCTACTTTCCATCCAAAGCCTCAGAAACACAAACTATAGAAATCAAGTCCAAAGCACCAGTGTGGCAACTCTCTGAACTTCTGGTGCTGTGTCAAAGTACGGAGGAATAGAAAGAGTGGGACAGGATGCCAAAACAGGTCACTCTGTGTGTGTGTGTGTGTGTGTGTGTGTGTGTATGTCCACCTTAAGGAAAGAGCTCAGCATCCAGCTGAGGCTAGTTCTGTCCTCCTAGAAGTCACCAGAAACAGAGACCTAGGTTGCTGAACTGTGAATTGTCCAGTGTATTCTCCAGAGGAGACTGTGACGCTTTGAGATCCAGCCTTTATGGAAACCATTATGAGTGGGGAGGGAGTTAGAAAGTGAGCAATAGGGGAAAATAAAGAGGCAAAAAGAATGAAGTTACCAAAGTTCTTAGGAAGAAGAAAACTCAAATACTGTGAACAAAAGCAGATAAATCAACAGGGAAAAAAACATCAACAGCATAAGGAAGTATAGCCTCCAGATCTAGTAAATGAGTTCAGACATCTATGAATAAATACTGCAAAACAAAGGAAAACAATATATACTTGAGGAGACTGAGAACTGGGTGGAATTTGAAGAGAACATGGAACCACAACACACTGGCAAATAGTCTGGCAACACTCTACCTACAGGTAAATGAATGTTTTGTTTTGTTTTGTTTTCTGGTAGGGTTATATTACAAAATAGGAGGGTGAATGAAAAGGGAGGAGGAAATCAAGAGATAGAGGCAGGTATATTATGTGCATATGCTGCATTGAGAACTGGCAATGAAGGGAAGAGTCTGCAGGGGAGTAAATGAGGGGGAATGGTGACAAACTGAAAAGAGAAGGGAAAAGAAGAGAGACCATGATTTGGTAGTGGGAGGAGGTTCCATTGATGAGTGCTTCTATGGGTGAAGAGGGATGGTCTGTGAAGGGAGATAGGGACCTTGTGCTGGATGTGGTCTGGGGGACATAGTACTTGAAAAGACCAATCATCTTACCTTAGATAGTGGAGGTGAAACTCCTGGGGCAGTTGGCACCTGGGGCAAAGGGAAAGCATGAACCCAGAGAGGAGATTATGGGATAAATGGAGAAAAGAAAGTAACCAGAAGGAGGGTATAGATTGACAGTGGGCTTCATAATCAGGCTCATGGTTATAGGGAGAGCCTATAAAAGTGTCCTCTCTGTCACCTGCAGGAATTGACTTTGTTTTGGGAGTGAGTTGTAATGGAAAACAGAACATACAGGGGTAAGCCCTATAAGGCAGTGGCAGAAACTGCTTAGAGGAGAAAGTCCAAAATGGGGACCTCAAAAGCTCTGATTCATGAGAAATAGAGAGACTAGATAATTAATATGATGATGATGATGATGACAATAAAATAGAGAGACTAGATAATTATAGGGATTGTGAACCAGACAATGAGGAGAAGATGAATAATGAAGAGAGTGAGAGAAACCTTCTTTGGAAAGAGGCACAAAAATGAAGTAAAAAAAATATAACCTAACAAACAGGACTAATTGAAGAGGAGGAGATGAAGGGAGAATCTACTTGACTAACCCAGAGAAAAAAAGAGAGGAAGAATTAAATAATCAGATAAAAGCAAGAGAGAGAAAAAAAGAATTAATAAGTAAACCCTCAAAGGTAAAGGGGCAACTCATAGGAGGGAGTGGGCTGAGGTTGAGAGGAAAAGAACCAGTGGGAACAGGACTACCTTAAAAAAGGAGCTAAAAGGAGAGAGGAAAGGAAGTGGATGCACCTATTCTAGATAGCTTTCTCAAGGAGTTTCGCTGTAGATGGGAGAGGAAAGACATGGGATGAGAGCTAGAGGGGATAGAGGGATCAAGTTAGGGCTTTTTTTTAGGATGGGGGAGACTTGGGCGTGTTGTAGGTAAGTAAGAAAAGAGCCAGGGGACAAGGAGAGAGTGAAGATAAGTGAGAGGGTGGGGCTGATAGAGGGGGCAACTGCTTGAGAAGACAGGATTGGAATGGGATCATTGTACAGGTATAGGGGTTCCCCTTGGCAGGGATAACAGTCACCTCTTCATGTGAGAAAGGGGCATAAAAAGGTGTCAGTGAAGGCATTTAATTTGAAATGAGGAGGAGATGAGAAGAGGAAACTCTTGGCAAATGGCCTCAGTATTTTTTTCCAGTGAAATATAAGTCAAGGTTCTCAGCTGAGAGGGTGGAAGGATGGGGATCTATGGCAGGTCTGAAGAGAGATGAAAAATTTTGAAAAAGCTGCTTGTGGTGAGTGGGATAGTGGGGAATTGGTTTTTTTCATTCTTCAGTCATATTCTTTGTGATCCAATTTGGGGTTTTCTGGCAAAGATACTGGAGGGATTTGCCATTTCCTTCTCCAAGTAAGTAATTAGGGAGCTATAAAAGAATCACCTTTCGGTTGTGAGTGCCCAGTTGGGATTATGTAACATAAATTTGTAGTAGGTCCAGTGAGCAGTTTTGTGATTTTTCTTTAGAATCATTCAGCAGCACTTAAGTAGGAGTAAAAGAAGTGAACTGTGGGAATAATCCAAAGATGATACTTGTCAGGGTATTATGTCAGCAAGAGGATAAGGGGGTAAGGGACTTGAGAGAAGGGATCAGAGCAGAGTTGAGCTAGTTCACCAGGGGTTCCAGATGAGGAAGGGAGAGTACTGCAAACAGAGCAGGGATTATGGTCTGGGGAAGAACTGAGGGAATCAATGAATTGGAGTTCCTGGTGAGAACAAAGAAAATGGTTTGGAGGTTCAGCTATGTCACTTTGTGTGTGGCTGAGGTGAGGTGGAGGAGTAGATCATGGAAAATGAATAAGTTGAGGAACTGGAGATTAGGATATTTGAGGGAGTACCAATATGTTTCTTGAATTCCCCTACTATGAGGGCAAGAATTGGGAAGGAAAGAAAAAAAATCAGGCATTGAAATCACTGAGGAAAGAAGGGAAGTGTCCTGGAGGTTGGTAGATAGCAGTTACCAGAATTTTGATTGGGTGGTAGATATGGATCCAGTGAGCTTCAAAGGAGGAGAGGTTACTGAGGAATGGTGGTAGCAGGTGGGCTTGGAAGTGACAATGGGGAACAATGATTATTCCTGCCCCTTCCTGCCATGCCTTGACCAGGAGGGGAGGGGGAGAGGGGAGAGTAGGAAATGAATGAAAGTGAAATGGGTGCTGGAAAGAGCATCTAGAGAAGCTCTGTCATGAGGAGGGAACCAGGTCTCAGTGGGATCCAGAAGATGGAAGGAGTGGGAAAATATTTAAGATGAAAGAAATTTTGTTATCTGTAGAGTAAGTATTCCACAGAGCACAGTGGAAAGGGTTTAATAGCTTTGGAGTGGGGTGTTAGGGTGGGGTGAAGTTGAGGTTAATGGAAACAAGGCAGTAGGGCAGTGAAAGATGGAGAACAAGGTTTGAAAAACTAAAGCCAGGGGTTCAGAATCATTGAGATGGGGAGGCTATAGCTAGGTGGTAATTTGTTAATCATTAAGGAATGAGGTCAAATAGATTGTCAACATCCCTAGGAATCTGGTCTCAGCATGATGTCCTACCAGGGCTAGGCAGTTCAGGTAAGGGGATCATTGTAGAGAGTCAATGAAATGGTGTTCTCTTCTTTTCATAAAGACAGGCCAAGTTAGGCCAGGAAATGGACCGAATGGTTTGTCTCCGTCCCCTGAAGGCAGGAAGGTCCTCCCTTCTCTTGTTACAAATCTACATTCAAGGATCCTCTCCCAGAGATGGGCATTGTCCAGGCATTCCCTCTTCTTTCCTTGAAAAGCTGAGTCCCAGAACTCTCAAGTTTGGGGTACCTAGAAAGGTATCCCCAAAGCTGGTGTTACAAAAGAACTCTCCCCTTTTCTTCTAAAAAGCTTCTAGGAATACTCTCTAGGAATTAGGATAATATTGTATAAAATATCAGGATA
Organism: Gymnobelideus leadbeateri; assembly: GCA_011680675.1. NCBI lineage: Eukaryota > Metazoa > Chordata > Mammalia > Diprotodontia > Petauridae > Gymnobelideus > Gymnobelideus leadbeateri. Next base: position 11,569 of record WOXC01005024.1, on the reverse strand, counting down.
GTAATTTAGGATAGCAATTCTAGGAATTACTCTCTAGGAATACAATTTTATACAAGAAATCCTTTCTCCTCTACTTCAGTGACTTCCTCAGGCCATGTAGTTGAAAGCATGGACAACTTCAACATTTCTGTGACTGGGTTCAGGAATTCAGGGTGTAGGACCTTTTGTTACTCTACCACTCTTCCTGAGAGAATCTCCCAGATCCTCCATTTGAGGAGGGTACCTGTATCATGATATCCCCCCTGGATGCACTCCTCTGGAAATCATCATGGTTTCTAGAAACTCATCCTCCTGTAATATCACATCTGGAACTCACACCTTCTGGATACCTCCTGGTCTTAGGGCCCCTCTTCCCCTTGCCTCCGATTGGAGAGGGTAGTGTGTGGACAGTGGAGAGCTCCTCCTAGCACCTTCATTTAAGGAGGGTGCACAGGGCAATGTTCTCATCATTTCTCACCCAGTTGGATTCCTCTGGACTTTTTCATTCTCTCCTTCTCAGCTTCTTTTTATGTATTTGCTTCCATCTGTTAGATTGTGAGCTCCTTGAGGGCAAGGACTATCCTTCATCTCTCTTTGTATCCTCAAAGCATAGCACAATGTCTGCTACATAGTATATATTTAATAAATTGATTGACTGCTAGACTGCTACATAGTATATATTTAATAAATTGATTGACTGCTATATTCATAGCATGGGCCCCATACAAGGTTCCTGGCCACATATTTTTGCTCTGTGTGCCCCTTTCATATGTGTTCTTTGATCCTATGTGTTCTCTGCAAGTAGGTCTTTCCTGACCTCCACAATACCTTGGAGAGGTTGTAGCCTATGTGTGCCAGAGGAATTTTTCCTTTTCACTTATTTGTTATGCTGTGTTTTAATGTCCTTAGTCTTGAATTAATATGACTGGTAAAAGTGGGTGCTTATAAGCAATGGATCTAGGTTGCCATAGAGAGTACCTTGAACAATACTAGTTTTTCTTGTGGCCCTGTATGTGAGGGGGCTGCCTCAAATGTCACACTTTAGGAATTCATCCAGGATCCCTACGATTTCAAGGTTCATAGGAAGAAAGTTCATAAGAAGGAAGTGGTTTAATATCAACTCTGAGTTGCTTTCCCTTTTGAAGGATGTGGTTGGTGGGATGGGATAAGGGAATTATAATAATTTTTTCTTCCACTTTATCTTATTTTTACCTTTATTTTAAATTACTTTTTTATGGAGTTTAGATAGATCAATACTTAGGCATGTACCCAAAGAATTTTGTACAATTTTGTGTTGGAGTGAGCATAAACCACAGGTCATCCATCAATAAGGGTTCTAGATTCTCATATAAGGTTGTTAATGTTGAGAGTGTGTAAGAACTATGCATAAAGCACTGAAGTCTCTGCCCCCCCATAATACACACTGTAGCAGATTCCCTAAAACGTGTATAAGGCTCTGGGGAAGACATACAGGATGAAGATATACATTGTGTTCAGTGTACTGCCTAACATTGCAGAGTCTTCCTAGGTCCCCAGGGAAATATCCCAAACCGGAGATATAGACCAACACTCCTAAAGGCAACATAATAACATTTGAAGGGACTTTAAATATTTAACTTTGTGAAATACAGGATAGTCCTCTGATCAACTGGATGAACATAAAGGGTAGAAGGCCTTTGTTAAAGACTTTGATTACACCATCTTATGGCAAGTATGGATATGCCTGGACAATTTCAGTGAGAAGTCTGAAGGACATCCAGGGGCATGCCTATTCATTGAGGATGAGGACATCCATCTCCTTAATGCTCATTAGTTGGGAAGAGCAGATAAGCTTGGAGTATCATGGATCATTTTGGGAAGAACTGGTTAGCTCAGGCTGTTGTCAGCCAGAGCCAGTCTTTGGACTTTGGGCTGATGGACTTATAAAAGGGAGGCTTCATGGCAGGGCTGTCTAGTTTCCTTTTTCAGAAGGACTCAGAGTGAACTGAGCACAAGCTAGAGACTAGAGTCCTGAGAACAGTCTGTACATTGGCACAATCTTCCAGGGATTAGAACATTTCTATTCAATCCTACAGATGACAGCCTAGCCCAAGAGATAAAACTTAAAGAGATGTTCTCAGTAGATCCCTCCTAATCTTCTTAGTGACATATAAATGGGCATGTCCACACTTTCCATTGTTGTTCAGTCAGTCATTCATGTCCAACTCTTTGTGACCCTGTGGGCCATAGCACACCAATGCAGTTCATAGGGTTTCCTTGGCAAAGATACTGGAATGGCTTGCCATTTCCTTCTCTAGTATACCTCCCTTAGGAAGGTATAATTAAAGTCCCAAACAAAGGCTGGCAACCCTATTATCTCATCAAATCTATCATGGCACTTCCCTTACTAACTTAATTAATAAAAAAATTAACTTAAAACTCTGACCCACAGAGTTCTATCTACTAGGTGTTAAAATTATCATTACTTATGCTAGAAATCCTAGATTTCTCTGATCATAAACTCCTCTTGGCCATCCTCTTGGTAGTACCAGAGGGATTGTGAATCTAGGGTAAAGACATACATTTTTAAACCATACATTCTTTTTATTGTTAAATCATAAAGAGGTATCAAAATTAAAAGAGAAAAATTATAGGAGACTTAACATAACTACTAGGAGAATTGAAGGAAGTGGCAAAGGGATTAGGTGCAGGGCAGAATTAATGAACATGGGAAGGATAAAGTTGGATACAACAATGAACATGTGCTGGAAGATACTAAGGGAGAGGATTTGGTGTAAAGTTTGATCAAAGACAAGCACCTAGGTAAAGAAATAATGGGACAAGAGTTCTAAAACTCCAATATGTGCTTAAGAGTCGTCCTTACCATTGGTGCTGTCTCTGTCATCCTCTCCTTCTTCAGCTTCTTTTTCATCATCCTTGATCAACTCCAGCTGTTTGTTTGCTTTGTTCTTTCTTAATTTTTTTCCAGGCTCTCCAATAAAGAATCCACTTTCTGTTTTATCTGGGTCAGCTCCTTCTTAATTGTCTGAAGATCATCACCTATCAATTTGCCAGATTTGGATAAAGAGCCCCGTTGCCCACTCTTGGAATTAAAGCCACTTTTGCCTCTGTGGGAAGTGTTTCCTGACACACGCTGGCATTTGGAGAGCACCACTGCATAAGTAATGGGAGGAGGAGGTGGTACACATGCTGAGTAACTGCACATCCTATCATAATAATCTCGTTGAAAATCATAATCCAAGTCAAAGGAAGAGTCATATATCTCTGCTGCAGAATGCTTCACACCGGCTTTTCCTTGGTTCAATTTTGGCTCTGTGGCCAGATTAATATCTAGTACCTGTCCAGCAATCATTCTGCCATCCTCTCCTGCCACAGCAGCACGAGCATTTCTCTCATTAACATACTGAACAAAGGCAAAACCCTTATGAACAGAGCAGCCCACGATCTTCCCATTCTCCAAGAAGATGGCTTCAACATCAGTCTTCTTAACAACCAGAGTGTTGAGATTCCCAATGAAGACATGGGAGTTCATGGACCGGGGGTCAATCTTGTTGGTGACATTGCTGGCCATGGTGTTTGATGGCAAAGGTTAAACAGCCACAAGTGTAGCTGAAGATCAAAAAAATCTCACCAGTAGGGAGAGGGAGAAATGGTTGGATTCTGATCTCCACATCCCCAATCTGACAGCCATAAAGAAATGGACTACTGTTCCAGATAGCCTCTTCAACCATTACTACTACTTCTCTGTCCCCATCTCTCTCTCCTCACCAAGACATGAATTCTTAAGCAACTTCTGGAGCAGTTTGATAGTTTCTTGGGGCATAAATTGCATAATTTTCAGCTATGTATCTCTTCAGCTATATATACAATGCTCTGTATATGGGTGTGTGTTTAATAAATGCTGAAAACTGATTGCCAACTTAGAGGGGTTTAGTAGGGATTCGAGGCAGTCAGAAGTATGTTTAAATGGGGTTGTAGTAAGCTCTAGGATGTTTTTAAAAATCTGTTTGCACAGCTTCCAGATGGTAACTAACTTTTGGGACAGTAAGTTGTGAGTAGTGGAAAGAGATGATGGTGGAACTGAGATGGTTCCCTTTTCTGGCCTTCTCCTATAAAGTGTGTTCTACGTGGATATGTAGATTGATTTGTTAAAACAGAATGTAGCAGTAAAAAGTAAGAATTATATTGAGACAAATGAGGTATGCTCCAATATAGAAACAGTTTCAGTTGTGTGTCTAATGGTCTGTGGATAATGCCCAGTGGAAAGGTGGATCTTGATGGATGGTGCAGAGAATAGATTTGATCAGCAGTGGAAAATGAAATGCAGTCCATGGTCAATGATGATGGAAGGGTAGCCTGTGAATCTGGGGCATTTCCTAGAAAAAACTTTTGGCAATTCTGTGGCATTGGTTGTCTATGGCATGAAGTAGGAAATAGACCAGGGCTGGGGAACCTGTGGCCTTGAGACCACATGTGGCCCTCTAGGTCCTCAACTGTGGCCCTTTGACTGAATCCAAACTTCACAGAACAAATCTCTGTAATAAAAGGATTTGTTCTGTAAAACTTGGACTCAGAAGGCCGAGCCCAAGGACCTAGAAGGCCACATGTAGCCTTGGTAATATATCATATTTAGGAAAATAGCCTATCTTATTATTACCCTCCAAAAAAGGTGACTTTGGGAACATCACCAGATACCTACCCATATGTCTGCTTTTTATGAAATGTAAAACTCTACAAGCTTTTTTTTTGAGAATAATCTACATATAAATTAAGAGTATTCTTGATGATGCCATAAGAAGGGAACAGGCAGGCTTTTATAAATGATATTTTATAGTTTATTATATCTTTATCATCACACAATTGACAGAAAGATAGGAATAAAAGATCCTACTGTTACTATTGTTGACTGTAAAAAAGGACTTGATTTTGTAAAGCAAAATACCACTTTAAAGGCCCTCTTCTAACAAGATGTCTTCGATACAGAATTCATCTGGAAGAGCAAAAGATCAAGAACATTAAAGGAATCAGTGAAAAAAATTTGAAGAAAGATGGTCTAGTAGTGACAGAACTCAAACTGTATTACAAAGTGATAATCATCAAAACAATCTGGTATTGGCTAAGAAAAAGAGTGAGAGGTCAGTGAAATCGATTAGGTGCACAATACATAGTAATAAACGACCATAGTGATCTAGTGTTTGATAAACACCAAGTTTTGGGGACAAGAACTTACTGTTTGTCAAAATTGCTGAGAAAACTGGAAAGTAGTCTGGCAGAAATTAGGTATAGACCAACATCTCATACTATATACCAAGACAGGGGCAAAATGGGTATATGAGTTAGATATAAAGGGTGATATCACAAGTAAATTTAGAGAGTGTGGAATATTTTATCTTTCAGATCTATGGATAAGGGAAGAATTTATGGCCAAGCAAGAGATAGAGAGCATTATGGGACATAAAACGGGTAATTTTGATTAAATTAAATTAAAAAGGTTTTGTGCAAACAAAACCAATGCATCCAAGATAAGGAGGGCAGGAAAATAGGGGGAAAATTTACAGTAAGTTTCTCTGATAAAGCCTTCACTTCTCAAGTATATAGATAACTCAGTGAAATTCACAAAAACATGAGACATTTCCCCCAATTATAAATGGTCAAAGGATATGAATAGGAAGTTTTCAGAAGAAATCAAAGATATCAATAGTCATATGAAAAAATGCTCTAAATCACTATTGATTAGAGAACTGCATATTTAAAACATCTCTGAGGTACTACCTATCAGATGGGTTAATATGATAGTGAAGGAAAATGACAAATATTGGAGAGGATATGGGAAAATAGGGACACTAATGTACTATTGGTGAAGTTGTGAACTAATCCAATCATTCTGGAGAAAAATTTGGAGCTATGTCCAAAGGGCTATAAAACCATGCATACTCTTTGACCCCAAAATGCCACTACTAGGTCTGTATCCCAGAGGGATCAAAGAAAAAGGAAAAGTAGCTATATGTGAAAAACATTTATAGCAGCTCCTTTTTTATGGAGGCTAAGAATTGGAAACTGAGTGGATGCCCATCAATTGGGAAATTACTGAACAAGTTGTGGTATATGATCACTATGGAATACTATTATAATAGAAGAAATAAAGGGTAAGATGGTTTCAGAAAAACCCAGGAAAACAAATGAACTGATGCAAAGTAAAGTGAGTAGAACCAGGAGAACATGGTACACAGTAGCAGCAATATTGTAATAAGATCCTATTCCCTTGAGCCATCCTAGGTAATCATTTAAAATGGTGAGGTACTCTCTTGATCCATAGAATGCAACAAAACCATGTAAGTCAAGCGGTTCAAATATCCAGGTCCACTTCAAGAACACCGGTGAAACAGCCCAAGCTATCAAGGCCATGCATATCCGAAGAGCTACTAAGTATTTGACAGATGTCACATTGAAGAAACAAGGTGTTCCCTTCAGTTGATATAATGGTTGAGTTGGCAGGTGTGCCCAGGCTAAGCAATGGGGTTGGACATAGGGTCGGTGGCCCCAAAAGAGCGCTGAATTCTTGCTGCATATGTTTAAAAATGCAGAGAGTAATGTAGAACTGAAGGGTTTGGATGTGGATTCTCTTGTCATTGAGCATATCTAGGTTAACAAGTCTCCCAAAATTCGAATGCGTACTTACAGGACTCATGGTCGTATGAACCCATAGAAGATTCTCCTTGCCATGTTGAGATGATACTTACTGAAAAGGAACAAATTGTTCCTAAACCAGAAGAGGAGGTTGCTCAAAAGAAAAAGATTTCCCAGAAGAAACTGAAGAAACAAAAGGTTATGGCAGGGAGTAAATATGACATTAGAGTGTAAATAAAAGTGAAATGAAAACATTTGTTACAGTAAAAAAACATTATAATAAGATCAACTGAGAATGATTTAGCTCTTCTCAGCAATACAATGACCTAAAACAATTTTGAAGGACTTACGAAGAAAAATACTATCCACCCCAGAGAAAGAACTGATGGAGTCTGAATCCAGACTGAAGCATACATTTTAAACTTTCTTTATTTTCTCTTTTCTTTTGCGCTGTTTTCTTTTGTAACATGACTAATATGGAAATGTTTTCCATGACTGCACTATATAATCTATATAAAATTTCTTGCCTTCTCAAAGAGGGTGGAATTGATGGAGGGAGAGAATTTGGATATCAGAATTAAAGAAAAGATTGTTAAAAATAGTTTTTGCATGTAATTGAGAAAATTTTTTTTTAAAAAAGATGCACCTGATAAGGTTTCATGACCTCTTGGTTTCTGGATTCCACCAGTTTCATAAGACAATATTTTTTCCTCCTTTTTTGCCTGAATCATTTTTATCCCTTATCCTATCCTTAGAGAAGATGGAGGGGAATCTAGGTGGTGCACTAAATAGAGCACCAGCCCTGGAGTCAGGAGGACCTGAGTTCAAATGCGACCTCGGACACTTAACACTTACTAGCTATGTGAACTTGGGCAAGTCACTTAACTACAACTGCCCTGCCTTCCCTGCTCCAAAAATAAAAAATAAATCAACAAATAAGAGAAGCTGGAGATTAACTAGTCACAATGATAATAGTTACCATCTCTAAATGATAGTTTATTGTTTAAATGAAATTATTCTCAGGAAGAGTTAACTTTGGCTCCATAGTTGACTGTTGAAATTAGAGTTGAGGGATCAAGGTTTCTGGAGACAACTTAAGTGGCTCAGAATCTGGAGGGGAAGAAGGAATGAGAGTCTGGTGCCAGTTATAAGAAAGCAATCAAATAATCAAGGAAGAAAGGAAGGAAGAAATGAAGAGCTAGAAGGAAGAAATCTGGTAGAAGAAAGAAACGAATGAAGAAAGCAAGGAAGGAAGGGACAGAAGAAAGGAAGAAAGTCAGATGTATGTGTAGGTGAGGAGATATTGTAATAAAAATCGGTGAGGAGAAAGAGCAGCAGGAGAAAAAGGGGGCTGAGGAGAGAGGGTGGAGGACAAAGAAATGCAAAGGAAGATATCAAAAGATATATTTCACCTTCCCATCCATTCAGAGTAGGAGATAATCTTTCACAGGACCATGGAACATCCAATGGAAGGGACCTCAGTGGTCATCAAATCTAACACATACTAATACAAAGATCTCTTTGTTTGAACATCTAAAATGAAGAGAAAATCACTACATCATAAGGCAGCCCATTGCATGCTAGTATAATTCTAGGAATTAGAAAGCTTTTCCTTATGTTAAGCCCAAATGTGTTCCTAGGCAACTTCTACCAATTATTCCTAGTTCTAATTTCTCAGGTCAAAGCAGAATAAGGCTCATCTCTCTTGCACATGAGAGCCATTCAAATATTTTAAGATAGCAATCATATCAGTAGGTCTTCTATCTTTCATGTTTAATGTCCCTTATTTATTCACCTAGTCCCCACATGGAATGCACTCAAGGCCCTTCACCCTTGTAGTTGACTTTTCTACCTCTCTCCAGATTACCAATGATTACTATTTTTTTTGAAGTCATGCAAAAAATATTTCTATATTAGCCATGTTGAAAAAAAGGAAGAAAAATAAAGAAAGTGAAAAACATGCTTCAATATGCTCTCAGAGTTAATCAGTTCTCTCTCTGCAGGTGGATAGGTGATCATTGTATTGGTCAAGGTATCATTTGATATCAGTTGATCATCATAACTATTATTTTTACTGCATACAATGTTCTCCTGGTTCTGTTCACTTCACTTAGCATCAGTTCATATACATCTTCCCAGTTTCTCTGAAACTATCCCCCTTATCATTTCATATATCATGATAATATTCCATCACAATCATATGCCACAACTTGTTCAGTCATTTTCCAATTTATGGGTATCCCCTCATTTTCTAATTTTTTGCCACCACAAAAAAGATCTGTGATAAAGTATTTTTGTTTATATATGTCCTTTTCCTTTTCCTTTGGTCTCTTTGGGGTACTGACCTAGTAGTGGTATTGCTGGATCAAAGAGTATGTATGCACAGTTTTGGGGTTTTTTTGCTTTTTTTTTTTGGAGGGGGGAGGGTAGGACAATTGGAGTTCAGTGACTTGCCCAAGGTCACACGACTAGTTTGTGTGTGTGTGTGTGTGTGTGTGTGTGTGTGTGTGTTAAGTTTCTGAGGCAGGATTTGAACTCAGGTCCTCCTGACTCCAGGGCAGGTTCTCTATTCACTCTGCCACCTAGCCACCCCATGTACGAACAGTTTTAATGGCCCTTTGGGCATGGTTCCAAATTGTTCCTCAGAATAGAAGGATCGACAATGTTTTTCCTAAAATATGATGCTCCATTCAGAACATCCTACTGCAGATGTGGTCAGAGCAGGGTAGAGTACAATGAGGCTATTACCTTATTCCTGAAAACTATGTCTCCTTTAAGGCAGCCCAAAACAGCATTATCTTTCTTAGCTCTCAGTTCCAACTATTGACTAATATTGAGCTTACAATCTGTCTCCTTCCTTCCACTTTGGTGGAGTGGAAGGAAGCTAAGAAAGCTATGTCTTAGAGGGCCATGGGCAGCTAGGTGTCGAAGCTAAACAGAGGCCCTGGAGTCAGGAGGACCTGAGTTCAAATGTGACCTCAGACACTTAACACTACTAGCTATATGACCTTGGGCAAGTCACTTAACTCCAATTGCCCTACCTTCCCCTCTCAAAAAAAAAAAAAAAGAAAAGAAAAGAAAGAGGGCCAGTTGGCTAAGAGATAAAATAGACTGGTGAAGGAAAGAGGTAGAATTTGGCAAGAAAAAATGTCCTTAACTCAAAGAGCAAAGTCAGTCCAGAGGAGGCTTTTAGAGTAGAAAGGGGCTGGGTCTTTTCCAAGCTAGTTTTGAAGACAGTCTCCCAGAATGGACTTGATTTCCCCCATGATGGCTCTCAAACTAAGTCTCCTAGGAAACCATTATATAAAGTTAATGATTCTGTACCTGGTCTAGCTCTCCCTTATCCAGTTGTCCTGGTTATACTTGGTCTCTAGGGAGCTTTGTTTTTTCCTTCTCTTCCTCTATCGTTTACCTGAATTATTCCAATGTTTCCACCCTATCAAGCAAGAGTTAAGAAAGTTGCTAAGAATTTGCTAAAGGCTCAAAGTAACAGGCTTTTGTGTCAAGACACCATCTTGTCATCATCTTGGCCTGCCCTGAATCAGAAGATCACAGGACAATTGATTTAAAACTAAGAAAGAACTTAGGAATTATCTATTTCAACTCCTTGAGAAAATTGCAGCCAAGAGAATTTAAGTAAGCTCACTGAGAATGGAGTGGCTTTTGGAGGTGTTTGTTCCTTCCTTCCTTCCTTCCTTCCTTCCTTCCTTCCTTCCTTCCTTCCTTCCCTCCTTCCTTTCTTCCTTCTTTCTTTCTTCCTTTCTTTCCTTCTTCCTTCTTTCCTTCCTTCCTTTCCTTCTTTCTTTCTTTCTTTTCTTCTTCCTTCCTTCCTTCATTCCTTTCTTTCTTTTTCTTTCTTTCTTTCTTTCTTTCTTTCTTTCTTTCTTTCTTCCCTTTTCTTTTCTTTTTCGCCTTTCTTTGTACACTCAGTGCTGCTGATATGTAGTAGGTACATATAGGCAAATGCTTGTTGACTGATTAACTGATGGATGGAGAGTGATTGAGGCAGGATTGGAACCCAGGTCTTCTGACTCCAAAGGTAGTGCTCTTGGAAGGGACCTCAGAAATCAGTTATAGGAACATCATAGATTTAGAGATGAAAGGGAAATTAGAGATCATTCCATCCAATTCTCTTATTTTACAATGAAGAAATTGAGGCCATAGAAAGACCAAGGGACTGGCCAAAAGTCACATAGGTAAAAAGTAGCAGAGTCCAGGTCCTTGAACTCCATACACAATACACTCTCCATTTCATCATAGTATCATTTAGTTCAAACTTCCCATTTTATAGATGTGCCCAGAGCTGCATGGGTAGTAAGTAAATGGGCCTAAGACTGTTAATTACAAATGTAGCATTTGAACTCAGGCTCTCTGACAACGAATTTCTCCCTTATTCTGCTCCACACCCCTGCCCTTTCCTGTTATTATTGCACCTTGATTTTTCCCATCTGCAGCTTGGGCATTGTGCCGTTTCCCTCCCCTGAGCAGCTCTATTAATTACCTCTCTGGGTTCCTGTGGAGTACAAAGCCCGGGAGCACTCCAGGATGCAAATTTGTCATTTTGCTTTTTGCCAAACCTCCCGCCTCAGCTCCAGTTTCATAACCTCGCTCACCCCTCTCCTTTCCCTCCCTCCTTGCACGTCCGGACTCCTCCTCTCAGGCACAGATGCGCACCTGCAGGAGAAATTGGCTGGGCCTCCTTCCCATCCGTCACCACTTCAAATAGCATGAGTGTGCTGATGACAGATAAAGTAATTGCAGAGAGTATGAATGACTTAATATTTGATGTGTTAAAATAATTTTTAATGCCATGTATTTGTATAATTTATAGCTGGAATCCACAGTTTTTAGCTGGCTTCCCAATTCTCACCTGGCTGCTCCTTCAGCAGCAGGGGAGGAGCCCTGATACCCCTCAGCTTTCTGCTTTGAGGAAGAAATGGAAAAGATTCTGGCAGCTTTGGGT